>SJYT01078185.1:3715-22255 GCA_006410635.1 Cephalophus harveyi
GAGTTGGACAGACTGAGCGACTGAACTGAATAATAGGTTATAAAAGTGAAAATTAAAGGAGTAATAGAGGACTTAAAATTTAAAAAAATTAAAAAAAAAGAATGATCTCAAAAATAGTAAAAATATATATAGGACTCTCTCTGGTGTTGTTGTGGACAGTGGGGTCAGTTCATTTATAGATAGTTCCTTGGTCTGACTTATATTTCTCAAGATCTATAGGTCGCTTCCTATGTAGTTGGTACTAAGGACAGGGTTTTAATCTATTGCACCTGTCACTTCCAAGGCAGTTCCCTCTGTTTTAGCTTCTTCTGTTTGGTGGTCTTTTCAGTGTCTGATTTCCACCCTGACACAAGGGGGGCAGTGGTGAGCACTTTTTTAGGCTCACTTGTTCAGTCGCGCTGTGGGGAGGGAGGGACGCTGCAAACAACACTGGTGTGTGCTCGCAGTGTCTCAGCCACAATGGGCCTGCGTCACTCACGGTGCGTGTGCCCTCCCTGCCCACACTGCTCAGGCTCTAGGTTGCTCCACCGGGAACCGTCCAAGGCTGGCCCTGGGCTGAAAAAGTTTTGAAAAAAGAATGATCTCAAAAATAGTAAAAATATATCTAGGACTTTCTCTGGTGTTGTTGTGGATAGTGTGGGGTCAGTTCATTTTCAGATAGTTCCTTGGTCTGACTTATATTTCTCAAGATCTATAGGTCCCTTCCTATGTAGTTGGTACTAAGGACAGGGTTTTAATCTATTGCACCTGTCACTTCCAAGGCGGTTCCCTCTGTTTTAGCTTCTGCTGTTTGGTGGTCTTTTCAGTGTCTGGTTTCCACCCTGACACAAGGGGGGCAGTGGTGAGCACTTTTTTAGGCTCACTTATTCAGTTGTGCTGTGGGGAGGGAGGGACGCTGCAAACAACACTGGTGTGTGCTCGCAGTGTCTCAGCCACAATGGGCCTGCCTCACTCAACGTGCGTGTGCCCTCCCTGCCCACACTGCTCAGGCTCTAGGTTGCTCCACCGGGAACCGTCCAAGGCTGGCCCTGGGCTGCATGCACCTCCCAGGTCTAAGCCGCTCAGGTTCAGGCACTTGGGTAGTCCTCAGAGGCACAGACTCGGTTGGGCCTGTGTTTTGTGCTCTTCCTAGGTCCGAGCAGCTCAGGTGATGAGGTGTTTGGCAAGTGCGGTAGCTGCGACTTATCACCTCCCCCGTCCCTGCCTCTCGGTTTTCTGGGTGTACAACTGGTGCACCTTCTCAGACGGATGTTGACCTTCCAGAACCTCCAGAAGTCTTAGTTAGCAAAGAAGCCTGCTTACAGTTTTGTAGATAATGTCTCTCTGGGGCTGCGTTTGCCCCCTTCCGGCTCTGGCTGCCTGTCACCAGAGGGGGATGGTCTGCAGCCGGCTATCTGTTCAGTCCTTTGTTCTGTGCGTGGACGTGGCAGTGTCTTAGATTAGGGCTGGCTTTTTGTGTGGTAGTTATCCCCAGTCTGGTTTGCTAGCCCAAGTTAGTTTGCTCAGATTGCCCTCGGGGCATTCAGGCCCGGTCCTTACTCTAAGCAATGCAGCCCCTGCTTGCTAGTGGTGGGTGCAGGCGTCTGCGCTGCTTCTCCGCTGGGGGAGTTACGTTGGCTTGTCATCTGTTGGTTTTAATTACTTTATTTTTCCTCCCTGTTATGTTGCCCTCTGTGCTTCCAAGGCTCGCCACAGACTCCGCAGTGAGAGTGTTTTCTGGTGTTTGGAAACCTCTCTTTTTAAGACTCCCTTCCTGGGACAGAGCTCTGTCCCTACCTCTTTTGTCTCTTTTTTTGTCTTTTATATTTTTTCCTACCTCCTTTCAAAGACAATGTGCTGCTTTTCTGGGTGCCTGATGTCCTCTGCCGGCATTCAGAAGTTGTTTTGTGGAATTTACTCAGCGTTTAAATGTTCTTCTGATGGATTTGTGGAGGAGAAAGTGGTCTCCCCATCCTATTCCTCCGCCATGTTAGGACTGCCTCCTTGGAATATCTTTTCATTTGTTTGAATCCTCTTTCATTTCCTTTATTAACATTTTATAGTTCTCAGCTTATAAGGCTTTCATCCTCTTGGTCAGGTTTGTGCAAAGTATTTTTTGGTGCAATTTTAAAAGGTATTATTTTTTTACATTCCATTTCTAATATTTCATTGTTTGTATAAAGAAATGCAATTGATTTCTGACAGTTAACCTTGTACCCTGCTATTTTGCTAAATTCATTTATTAGATCTAGTAGTTTTTGTGTGAAGTTCTTAGAGTTTTCTATATGTAAAATTTTAGTGACAATTTTACCTCTTCCTTTCCAATTTGGTTACACTTTACCTCTTTTTCATGTCTAATTTCTGTGGTTAGTACTTCCAATACTATGTTGAATAGAAGTGATAAGAGTGGGTATCCTTGTCTTATTCCGGATTTTAGTGGGAAGACTTTCAGCTTTTAACCATTGAGCATTATATTTACTATAGATTTTTCATAAATAGTTATTAATAAGTTGAAATATGTTCTCTGTGTACCCACTTTTGATGTGTTTTTTTTTCATCATGAATGAATGTTGAATTTTGTCAAATGCTTTTTCTGCATTTATTGAGATGATCCTGTGTTTTTTTAACTTTTCTTTTTTTAATGTGGTGTATTACATTGACTGATTTGCGTATATTGAACTCTCTTTATAAACTTGGGGCAAATCACAGTTGGTCATGGTGTATGATCTTTTTTGTGTTCTTGTTTTTCAGTCCTTCAGTAATGTCTGACTCTTTGTGACCACATGGACTGTGGCTTGCCAGGCTTCCCTGCCCTTTGCTATCATCTGGAGTTGGCTTAAATGACTCATGTCCATTGAGTCAATAATGCCATCCAACCATCTCATCCTTTATCATATGCTTCTCTTCCTGCCTTCAATCTTTCCCAGCATCAGGGTCTTTTCCAATGAGTTAGCTCTTCACATCAGGTGGCCAGAGTATTGGAGCTTCAGTTTCAACATCAGTCCTTCCAATGAATATTCAGGGGCGATTTCCTTTAGAATTGATTGGTTTGATCTCCTTGCACTCCAGGGGACTCTCAAGAGTATTTTTCAGCACCACAGTTTGAAAGCATCAATTCTTTGGTGCTCAGTCTTCTTTATGGTCCAACTCTCACATCCATACGTGGCTATTTAAAAAAAACATAGCTTTGACTCTATGGACCTTTTGGTGTAGTGTTGAATTCAATTTGCTGTAATTTTGTTGAGAATTTTTGCATCGATATTCATCAAAGATATTGGGATATAATTTATCTTTTTGGTGGTATGTTTGTTTGATTTTAGTATCAGGGTGTTTGTGGCTTCATAGAATGTCTTTGAAAGTGTTCTCTCCTCTTTAGTCTTTTGAAAGAATTTGAGAAGAATCAGTGCAAGTTCTTTGAATGTTTGGTAGAGTTTATCTGTGAAATCATCTGGTCCTGGATGTTTGTTTCTAGGGAATTATTATTATTATTATTACAGATACTATTTCACTTCTAGTGATTAATCTGTTCAGATTATCTTTTCTTCTTGATTTAGTTTTGGTGAGCTGAATGTTTTTAGAAAGTTGCTCCTTTCTTCTAGGTTGTCAAAGTTATTGGCATATGCTTGTTCATAGTATTCTTTTATGGTTTTTAAAGTGCTGCGATGAACATTGGGGTACACGTGTCTCTTTCAATTCTAGTTTCCTTGGTGTGTATGCCCAGCAGTGGGATTGGTGGGTCATAAGGCAGTTCTATTTCCAGATTTTCAAGGAATCTCCACACAGTTCTCCATAGTGGCTGTACTAGTTTGCATTCCCACCAACAGTGTAAGAGGGTTCCCCTTTCTCCACACCCTTTCCAGCATTTATTGCTTGTAGACTTTTGGATCACAGCCATTCTGACTAGCGTGAAATGGTGCCTCATTGTGGTTTTGATTTGCATTTCTCTGATAATGAGTGATGTTGAGCATCTTTTCATGTGTTTGTTAGCCATCTGTATATCTTCTTTGGAGAAACGTCTATTTAGGTCTTTGGCCCATTTTTTGATTGGGTCATTTATTTTTCTGGAATTGAGCTTCAGCAGTTGCTTGTATATTTTTGAGATTAGTTGTTTGTCAGTTACTTCATTTGCTATTATTTTCTCCCATTCAGAAGGCTGTCTTTTCACCTTGCTTATAGTTTCCTTTGTTGTGCAGGAGCTTTTAATTTTAATTAGGTCCCATTTGTTTATTTTTGCTTTTATTTCCAGTATTCTGGGAGGTGGGTCATAGAGGATCCTGCTGTGATTTATGTCGGAGAGTGTTTTGCCTATGTTCTCCTCTAGTAGTTTTATAGTTTCTGGTCTTATGTTTACATCTTTAATCCATTTTGAGTTTATTTTTGTGTACGGTGTTATAAAGTGTTCTTTCTATTTTCTTCTTGGTGAGCATGGCCAGAGGTTTGTCAATTTTGTTTGCCATTTCAAAGGACCAACTCTTGGTTTTGTTGATTTTTTAAAGAATTTTCTAATCTATATATATTTTCTTTATTTCCTTCTGATCTTTATCCTTCCTTCTGCTGACTTTAGGCTTTGTTTATTCTTCTTTTTCTAATTTGTTTAGACAGTATGTTAAGTTGTTTCTTTGAGGTTTTTCTTGTTTTTAAAGGAAGGCCTGTATTGGTCTGAACTTCTCTCTAAGAACTGCTTTTGTTGTGTTCCATAGATTTTGTATGGTTGTGTTTGCACTGTCATTTGTCTCAAGGTATTTTTAATTTCCTTTTTGATTTCCTGTTGACCTATTGTTTTTTTTAGTAGCATGCTGTCTAGTCACCATGTAATAAACACGTGTACACCTGTGGTGGATTCATGTTGATGTGTGGCAAAACCAATACAATATTGTAAAGTAAAAAAAAAAAAAAAAAAATTTATTCTCATTTCTTTTCCTGTCATTGATTTCTAGTTTCATGCCATTGTATTGATATGTACAGCATCATCTTAATCTAATCATCTGTTGAGTGACAGGTTGTTTCTGTGTCTTCACTATTGTAAATGATGCCATTATGAACATTGGGATACATGCATTTTTTCAAATTAGTGTTTTCACTTTCTGCAGATATATAACCAGGCATGAAATTGCTGGATCATATGGTAGCTCAATTTTTAGGGTTTTTAAAAATACTTCTTTTTAATTTTTTTAAACTATGAAATATGATAATACACTTACAGGAGACTTGGAAAATACAGAACAAAGCTACATATAGTTCCACTGTATATTACAATTATTTTCTAAGTAAATAAACTAAGATTTTTAGTCAGAGTTTCCATATCAAACTCTCAAAATTAATATAGTGAATAAACTGAAAAGTATAAGGATATAGTAGACCTGAAAAGCATCATGAACCAATCCAACATAATTAAGTATACAATTTCCACACAACAGCAGGATACAAATTCTATTCAAGGTCCCATAGACTGTAAACCAACACTGAATCTGAAATAAAAAGAATGAAGCAATCTAGATAAAAGTAAACCATCATCATATAGTTCAGTTCTTTTTAGACATAGCTGCTCATTAGAATCACTTCTAGAGCTTTGGAGAAGAAAACAATACCTAGGCATTTGTAGTTTTCAAAAACTTTCAAGATAATTCTAATGTGCATCTAGATTTTAAAAAGTGGTTACAGATTTTTCTATTAAATGGTAGTTTTAAGCATGTAGAATTCTATTATTTTCTATTGATCAATCATGATAAAAGAGTATCAAAATGAATAATAGTTACATAATCACAATAATCAGGCTTCCCTGGTGGCCCAGAGGTTAAAGCATCTGCCTGCAATGCAGGAGATCTGGGTTCGATCCCTGGGTCGGGAAGATCCCCTGGAGAAGGAAATGGCAACCCACTCCAGTATTCTTGCCTGGAGAATCCCATGGGCGGAGGAGCCTGGTGGGCTACAGTTCATGGGGTCGCAAAGAGTCAGACACGACTGAGCGACTTCACTTCATTTCACTTCAATCACAATAATAAAAGATATTTATCAGTTTTTTCCCCAATTCTGGGAAATCTTTACTTTCAGGTTATCAGATGATGTATGTGTTTAGTCAGAACTCTGTGCTTTCTTTGGATGTGTCACAAGAATCCAAGAGTCTTTTCCTTGGAGTTTTGTGGCACAAGGGTTGGTTAATAGCACTTGATGGGGCCTTTTCAGCATTTATTCTGGAGGTGTTTATCACAATAGACAAAATCTCTAGGTTGCAAGGTGTGGTGCTTAAGGTCTTTGTCTCCTGAGAATGTGTTGTGAAAAGATTGCTCTACCAAAAAGATGGTTATTTTTAATAGAGGCAATTGTTGTTCAGTCACTTAGTCACATCTGACTCTTTTCGACCCCATGGACTGCAGCTCACCAGGCTTCCCTGTCCTTCACCATCTCCTGGAGCTTGTTCAAACTCATGTCCATTGAGTTGGTGATGAGTTGAGGCAATTAAGTCTATACAATATTGGAGCATCTCTCCTTTTATCAGTTGTGGGTCAAAAGAAGCAAGAGCCTAGTTCATTAAGTGTCCTGTGGCCATCTCACAGGGTGAGAGTTTAGTTCCAAAAGGGTGGATTTGCAAGTTAGAAGGAGCAACAGCAATGCTGGAAGCCATGGTGTTTGGAGGGTTTCTACAAATTTTGCCAGTTGAGTCCTAATAATGCCATATCACATTCAATTAAACCAGCGAATTGAATAATGGTAGTCACAGTGAAAATGTTGTAAGACAAGCACCTGGCCAGTAAAGTGGGTTTATCAATCTCTATGAAGTTTGAGAAGAGTTCCCTAGGTAGGGATGTTGTTGTTCAGTTCCCCAGTTGTGTCTGACTCTTTGTGACCCCATTTATTGCAGCTCTCCAGGCATCCTTTTCCCTCACCATCTCCCAGAGTTTGCCCAAGTTCATGTTCATTGCCTTGCTGATGTTGTCCATCTATCTCATTCTCTGATGCCCTCTTCTCCTTCTGCCCTCAATCTTTGCTAGCATCAGGGACTTTTCCAGTGAGTCATCCATTGCCATCTGATGACCAAGCACTGGAGCTTAAGCTTCAGCATCAGTCCTTCCAGTAAACATTCAGGGTTGATCTCCCTGAATATTGACTGGCTTGATCTCTTGCTGTCCAGGGAACTTTTAGGAGTCTTCTGCAGCACCACAGTTTGAGGGCATCAATTCTTTGGTATTCTGCCTTCTTTATGGTCCAGTTATCACAACCTTACATGACCACGGGGAAGACTATATGGGCCTTTGCTGGTAGAGTAATGTCTCTGCTTTTCAATACATTGTCTAGGTTTGTTATTGCTTTCCTGCCAAAAAGCAATTGTCTTCTGGTTTCATGGCGGCAGTCACCATCTGCAGTGATTTGGGAGCCCAAGGAGAGGAAACGTGTCACTACTTCCACCTTTTCCTCTTCTATTTGCTGTGCAGTAATAGGGCTGGATGTCATGATCTTGGTTTTTTTAATATTTAGTCTTAAGTTGGCTCTTTCACTCTCCTCCTTCACTCACATCAAGAGGCTCTTTAGTTCCTCTTCGCTTTCTGCCATTAGAGTGGTATCATCCATATATCTGAGGTTGTTGATGTTTCTCCCACCTATCTTGATTCCAGCTTGGCATTTCTCATGATGTGCTCAGTGTATAGGTTAAATAATCAGGGTGATAGCAGACAGCTCTGTTGTACTCCTTTCTTGATCTTGAACCAATCAGTTTTTCCATACAGGGTTCTAACTGTTGCTTCTTGCCCCACATACAGGTTTCTCAGGATACAGGTAAAATGGTCTGGTATTTCCATCTCTCTAAGAGCTTTCCACAGTTTATCATGATCCACACAGTCAAAGGTTTTAGTGTAGTTAATAAAACAAAGATAGATGTTTTTCTGAAATTCCCTTGCTTTCTCTATAATCCAGCAAATGTTGGCAATTTGATCTTTGGTTCCTCTTCCTTTTCTAAGCCCAGCTTGGACATCTGGAAGTTCTTGGTTCACATAATGCTGAAGCCTAGCATGCAAGATTTTAAGCATGACTTTACTAGCCTGGGAGATGAGTGTAGTTGTCCAATGGTTAGCACATTCTTTGGTACTACCCTTCTTGGGAATTCAGATGAGGATTAACCTTTTCCAGTCCTGTGGCCACTGCTGGGTCTTTCAGGTTTGCTGACATAATGAATACAAAACCTTGATGGCATCACCCTTTAGGGATTTGAATAGTTCTACTGGAATTTCACTGCGTCCACTAGCTTTATTAACATCAGTGCTTCTCAAGACCCACTTGATTTTGCACTCCAGAATGTATGACTCTGGGTGACTAACTACACCATCATAGTGATTTGGTTTATTAAGATCTTTTTGTACAGTTCTTCTCTGTATTCCTTCCATCTCTTCTTGATCTCTTTAGCATCTTCTAGGTGTCTACCATTTTTATACTTTATTGTGCCCATCTTTGGGTGGAATGCTCCCTTGATCTTTTCAATTTTCCTGAAATCTCTAGTCTCCCTTTTTGTTGTTTTCTTCTATTATTAAGCATTGCTTGTTGAATAGGCCTTCTTTTCTCTTCTAGGGCTTCCCTGATAGCTCAGTTGGTAAAGAATCTGCCTGCAATGCAGGAAACCCCATCTTGATTCTTGGGTTGGGAAGATCTGCTGGAGAAGGGATGGGCTATCTACTCCAGTATTCGTAGGCTTCCTGGTGGCTCAGCTGGTAAAGAATCCACCTGCAATATGGGAAACGGGTTCAATACCTGGGTTGGTAAGGTCCGCTGGAGAAGGGAAAGGCTACCCACTCCAGTATTCTGGTCTGGAGAATTCCATGGACAGTATAATCTATTCCATGGGGTAAAACATGACTGAGCGACTTCACTTTCATGGGGTCAAAAAGAGCTGGACATGATTGAATGACTTTCACTTTCACTTTTCTTGTCTCTTCTAGCTATTTTTTGGAACTCTGAGTTTAATTGAATGAATGTACCTTTCCCTTGCTTTTCACTTTTCTTTGTTCTTCTGCTATTTGTAAAGCCTCCTCAGATAACCACTTTGCCTTCTTGCTTTTCTTTTTTTTTTTTGGATGATTTTCTTCGCCATCTCCTGTGTGACATTATAGACCTCTGTCCATAGTTCTTCAGGTACACTGTTAACTAGATCTAGTCCCTTGAATCTATTTGTTACCTCTACTGCAAATTCATATGGGATTGACTTAAGTCATACTTGGCTGATCTATTGTTTTTCCCTGTTTTCTGTAGTTGAAGGCTGAATTTCGCTGTGAGAAGCTGATGATCTGAGCCACAGTCAGCTTCAGGTCTTGTTTTTGCTGTCTGTATAGCTTCTAAATCTTCGGCTACAAAGAATGTAGTCAATTTGATTTCAGTAGTGACCATTTGGTGATGTCCATGTGTAAAGTTGTCTCTTGTGTTGTTGAAAACGGGTATTTGCTATGACGAGTGCATTCTCTTGGCAGAATTCAGTTAACCTTTGCTGCTTCATTTTGTTCTCCAAGGCCAAATTTGCCTGTTTCTGCAGGTATATCTTAACTTCCTACTTTTGCATTCCAATCCCTGATGATGAATGGAACATCTTTTTTAGGTGTTAGTTCTAGGAGGTTTTCTAGGTCTTCATAGAACTGATCAACTTCAGCTTCTTTGGTATTGGTGGTAGGGGCATAGACTTGGATTACTGTGCTGTTGAATGGCTTGCCTTGGAAATGAGCCAAGATCATTCTGTCATTTTTGAGGTTGCACCCAAGTGCTGCATCTTGGATTCTTTTGTAGATTATGAGGGCTACTCCATTTCTTCTATGGGATTCTTGCCCACAGTAGTAGATATAATGGTCATCTAAGTTAAATTCTCCCATTCCTGTCCATTTTAGTTAACTAATTCCTAGGATGTTAGTGTTTATTCTTACCATCTCCTGCTTGACCACATCCAATTTTCCTTGATTCATGGACCTAACATTCCAGGTTCCTATATAATACTATTCTTTGCAGCATTGGGTCTTACTTTCATTACCAGACACATCCACAAGGAGCGTCATGTCCTCTTTGGTCCAGCTGCTTCATTCATCCTGGGGCTATTGGTAATTCTCCTCTGCTCTTCCCCAGTACATATTAGATACCTTCAGACCAATTCTGTCATTTTTGAGGTTGCACCCAAGTGCTGCATCTTGGATTCTTTTGTAGATTATGAGGGCTACTCCATTTCTTCTATGGGATTCTTGCCCACAGTAGTAGATATAATGGTCATCTAAGTTAAATTCTCCCATTCCTGTCCATTTTAGTTAACTAATTCCTAGGATGTTAGTGTTTATTCTTACCATCTCCTGCTTGACCACATCCAATTTTCCTTGATTCATGGACCTAACATTCCAGGTTCCTATATAATACTATTCTTTGCAGCATTGGGTCTTACTTTCATTACCAGACACATCCACAAGGAGCGTCACGTCCTCTTTGGTCCGGCTGCTTCATTCATCCTGGGGCTATTGGTAATTCTCCTCTGCTCTTCCCCAGTACATATTAGATACCTTCAGACCTGGGGGACTCATCTTTAGGTGTTATATCTTTTTGATGTGACATAATTTTTGTCATAACTTTTATACAGTTTAATGAGGTTTTCATGGAAAGTATACTGGGGTAATTTGCCATTCCCTCCACCAGTAGATCATGTTTTGTCAGAACTCTCTGTTATGACCCATTCTTCTTGGATGGCCTTGCACGGCATAGCTTCATTGAGTTATGCAAGTCCTTTGCCACAACAAGGCAGTGATTCATGAAGGGGTAGGTAGGGATCAGTTCAGTTCAGTTCAGTCACTCAATCGTGTCCAACTCTTTGCAACCCCCTGAAATGCAGCACGCCAGGCCTCCCTGTCCATCACCAACTCCCGGAGTTAACTCAGACTCACGTCCATCGAGTCCGTGATGCCATCCAGCCATCTCATCCTTTGTTGTCACCTTCTCCTCCTGCCCCCCAATCCCTCCCAGCATCAGAGTGTTTTCCAATGAGTCAACTCTTCGCATGAGGTGGCCAAAGTACTGGAGTTTCAGCTTTAGCATCATTCTTTCCAAAGAAATCCCAGGGCTGATCTCCTTCAGAATGGACTGGTTGGATCTCCTTGCAGTCCAAGGGACTCTCAAGAGTCTTCTCCAACACCACAGTTCAAAAGCATCAATTCTTTGGCACTCAGCTTTCTTCACAGTCCAACTCTCACATCCATACATGCCAAAGGAAAAACCATAGCCTTGACTAGATGGACCTTAGTCGGCAAAGTAATGTCTCTGTTTTTGAATATGCTATCTAAGTTGTTCATAACTTTTCTTCCAAGGAGTAAGCGTCTTTTAATTTCATGGCTGCAGTCACCATCTGCAGTGATTTTGGAGCCCCCAAAATAAAATCTGACATTGTTTCCACTGTTTCCCCATCTATTTCCCATGAAGTGATGGGACCAGATACCATGATCTTCGTCTTCTGAATGTTGAGCTTTAAGCCAACCTTTTTACTCTCCTCTTTCACTTTCATCAAGAGGCTTTTAAGTTTCTCTTCACTTTCTGCCATAAGGGTGGTGTCATCTGCATATCTGAGGTTATTGATATTTCTCCCGGCAATCTTGATTCCAACTTGTGTTTCTTCCAGTCCAGTGTTTCTCATGATGTACTCTGCATAGAAGCTAAATAAGCAGGGTGACAATATACAGCCTTGACGTACTCCTTTTCCTATTTGGAACCAGTCTGTTGTTCCATGTCCAGTTCTAACTGTTGCTTCCTAGGGATAGTCTTTAACAAAAAGACTTTAGTCACAGAGAAGGCTGTAGCCTGTTAACAAGGAATGACTTGAATCATCCATTAGGCAATTTAAAATGTCAAGGAACAGATGAACATGTCTCCCTGAGTTATATTTTAAATGGGGCAAGTGAGACAAGCACCTTTTGTGGCCTCATTAATGTCCACCCACCAATATTGATTCTGTAGCCTGTCATTTTTGTCAGTAGACCAATGGTTTAATATAGGCACAGGGGTTAAGAAGTGAGAATTTTAGAGTCTTCAGTAGGACTGGGTTATTTGGTTCAAGTCAGAGCTTTCTCATTTATCAAACCCCAAATTGTTGAATTTCCAATGATTTCCCATTGTTGTTCTTCTTTTTCTGAGGCCAGTTGTTGGGCTTCTCTAGCCAGTTTTTCTAATCTAACATTTGGGGAAATGTCCCTTTGGACTATGACAAAGGTTTGGCTGCCGTTATCAGAGCTTTCTCATTTATCAAACCCCAAATTGTTGAATTTCCAATGATTTCCCATTGTTGTTCTTCTTTTTCTGAGGCCAGTTGTTGGGCTTCTCTAGCCAGTTTTTCTAATCTAACATTTGGGGAAATGTCCCTTTGGACTATGACAAAGGTTTGGCTGCCGTTGGTTCTGTTAAGGACAGCATTCCTTGCAGAAATGTCAGTGAGATTATTTCCCCTAGCTTCCAGAAAATCATGTTTAGATTGCCCTGGAATCTGAGTGGCAGGGAGGAATATTATGTTTAATAATTTCTGAGCATATGAATCATTTTAAATTTAATTTCCTCTCGAAGTAAGGAAGACACATTCTTCTACATCATTTCAAAGTCTTGAGTTACTCTGCAAGCATGTCATCTATCAGTATAAACGGCAGTTTTGTCCTAGGCTAAAGAACAGTTCATCCTGTTGGGCTGAAGTAGCCACAGGTAAAGGTGCTGACTCAACAACATCAAAAGAAGTTGTAATGGTATCCCCAGCACAGTATTCACAATTGTCACATTGTAAATAATCACCAGTGAACTGTGAGAAGTCAACTTTACCCCAGAGATTTTCTGTAGGTCATTTCAAGGAGTCAGGAGGTCCATTAGCATTGAATAGTTGTAAGGGACTTTGTCACTGATGGAAGGAAGAAGAGTAGCTAAGTGAAGGCTACAATGTAAAAGAGTTATATGAAGGACAGGTAACAAAAGGACTTCACAGGAGGTAAGGCAGCTGGATGAGAAGTGTTGGGCATGATGAAAATTCAGAAAGGCTGCATGAGGTACAAAAGTGGTTAAAGGAGATCCTGTAATTTTCTCAGTGGCTTTCACTGAAAGGGCAGTGGCTGTAATGGGTCTAAAGCAAGGAGGATATTCCTGTGCCACAGGGTCCAGTTGCTGACTATGATACCCTATGGGTCCATGAAAGTCCTTGTGTTTTGGGGGGAGCACTACAGGGCATTACCTTCCTTTACATATACAAAGGGAAAACGAGAGTCTGATAATTGGGATGCCCAGGAGCATGTGGGTTCATCAAACTCTCTTTTAGAGCTTGAAGGCTATGCCATCTGGTTCTTCCAATAAAATTGGGTTGGTGTTATTGTTGAGAGGTTTGGCCATAAGAAAAAAATTTGGAATCCATTTTTGGTAGTCAGCAACTAGCTTGAGAAACCTCAATGCTTAGTTTTGGGTTTGGGGAAACTTAGGGCAGCATGAAGTCTATCTGGATCTGGATATAGCCCTCATTCTGATATAATATGCTCTAAATATGAAACCTGGATTTGGGCAAACTGCAATGCTTTTTGTTCACCTTAAGCCAACCACAGAGTGTAAGGATGAATCCAGGGTCAGACTGGAGGGGTGGCTCAGGTGGCCTGCCCACACCCTTGGTGGTGTTGGGTGCAGGGAGCATGCATAGGACCTGAAGCAAGTAGTATATAAACTTCAAAGGAAAAATTAAAAATCCTCAGTGACTTATTTTTGTATGCAGTTGACCCTTGAACAACACAGCTTTCAACTGCAAGAGTCCAGTTAGACATGAGTTTTTTCACTAAATATGAACTCCATTACAGAGTATGTGAGACTGTGGTTACCAAGGACCAGTTGTAAATCAAATGTGGATTTCCAACTGTGTGGAGGGTTGTACTGATCTTGCAGAGAGCAGTGAATGGTCCTGAAGGGAGATCTTTGTTTCCTGCCCAGGAATTGAACCTGGGTACTTGGAGAAGGAAATGGCAACCCACTCCAGTGTTCTTGCCTGGAGAATCCCAGGGATGGGGGAGCCTCATGGGCTTCCATCTATAGGGTCGCACAGAGTCGGACACGGCTGAAGCGACTCAATAGCAGTAGCAGCAGCAGCAACCTGGATGAAAACCAGGAATCTTAGCCACCAGACCACCAGGGGTTAGAGGCTAGAAGTAAAGTGGCCCTGACTCTTACGCTCATTGAAAGCAAGAAAGGATATGGGCATCCTCTCTGATGAGGAGGAACACAGTAAATCAGAAGCTAGGTAGAGATACACATTTGGAGAGGGATGTTGGCATCTTGAATAAGGAGGAGTGCCATCAAAGGTAATTTAAAGCCCTTATATAGGACAGTCCTTCTGGGTCTTTGTTTACCTTTGGCCAATTATCTTATTTCTTTTTCCACAATTGACCAGTCCTAGGATGAGATGGTTGGATGGCATCACTGACTCAATGGACATGGGTTTGGGTGGACTCTGGGAGTTGATAATGGACAGAGAGGCCTGGCGTGCTGCAGTTCATGGGGTCGCAAAGAGTCAGACATGACTGAGCGACTGAACTGAACTGACTGAGGACCCCCCTCCTAGGACAGATGTGTGCACAACTTTTTGCTAAAATGGATCCCACCACAGAGGACTGTGGGCACATGTCCACATTATTATGGGATGAAGCCTCTCCCTTTTTGACCTCCAAGGAGCTTTCCTGCACATGTGCAGAGAGAGAGGTCTTCCTTGACCTCAGGAGTGGTCATCTTATCTCTTTACTTCAGCAGAGCTCAGCTCCTGCCACTAACTTTGTCCTTGCAGTGTCTGGGTGAGAACAAAGCTTCACTTTTACTCCACTTGACAAACACCAGCTGTCCAGCCCGAGGGCCCATCTATCTCCAACCTCAGTAACTAAAACCCTGCATTGTTCATGGGTCAACTGTATAGGTAACATAGAGGAAATAGCCCATAATTTTAGGATTCTGTTAATAATAAGATTAATTGGTGGTACAATGGATGGATATACTTGATAGCAGTGATTTGTTTTTTGCTTCAAATATTCTATTTTTAATTTATTATATACCTTTTCTTCTAAAAATAAAAACCCTATCATGTTTTCAAGGCAATCTTTTATTTCTCCTTAGGCTGTTCGAGCTTTTGGCAATTTATCAGATTTTTCTTGTTTTTAATGACCTTGGAAATTTAGAGAATTACTGGTTAGGATTTCCTCAATTGGGATTTGTGTGGTATTTTTTAGATGATTAGACTGGAATGTGTTTGGGGAGGAAGATCACAGGGGTAAACTGCCATGCTCTTATCTTATCATCGGTACATACTATCAATATGACTTCACACTGTTGATGTTAATCTTGACACCTGGCTGGAGACGGTGCTTGTCAGGTCTCTCCGCTGTAAAGTTACTTTTTTTTTCTTGGTCTCTTTCTATAATATATTTCTTGAAAAAAAGTCACTACATGCACCCCAGACTTGAGGAATGGGGAATTATATGTCATCACTTTAAAGTGGAGTGGACACATAAATTATTTGTCATTTTCAAGAGATTTGTCTGTGATTCCCATTTATTTATTTATTATGTTTTTTAAAAAGTTATATCAGTGTGGACTTTTGGATAATTATTTTATACTCTGGGTTATAATCTAATAAGACTTTCCATGGGCTGAATTGTGCCCCCCTCCCAAATCCATACATTAAAGCCCTAAATCCCAATGTGATGGTATTTGGAGCTTATCATTTTAGGGAAGTTAGGTAGATTTAGATGAGATCGTGAAGGTAGGGGGCATCATGATGAGATTGGTGGTCTTATAGGAAGAGACATCAGAGACTCTGCTGCATTTCTCTCTTTCTCTGCCATGTATTTTGTATCCCTCTGACACACCCAATCACTGTGCTTTTTATTTTTTTTTAGAACAACCTTTTGGAACTATAAGATGTTCCAGGTTCATTTAGTGTATTTCTTGCCCCAATACTATTATCAGTCATTTCTTCAGTGGTCCTGATTCTTGGGGGAATGGTATTAAAAACCAAGATCTGGTGCTAAGTGCGCTCATTGCTACTGGGAGGTCATCAGTTATAGACCTTTTTTACCTGATGGAACAAGGAGGTATATGTGCATAGTAACCTGTGCATGTTCACATAACTATAAATATTTCTATGTGTAACCATCTGCATCAACGCTAAGCTAAAAATTAGTTTATAGTGTTGTCTCCAACTCTGATCTGTCACTCTCTTAAACAGTACCTGACTCCTACCCTTGTTTGTCTGTAACCTTCCTTCCATTCCATTAATGAGAAATCTTGCTTTTGCCATCTGCCACTCATTGACTTAATTGTTCAGTTCTGGTATACATGTATAGCAATATTGGAACTGTTCATCTTTCAGTTCAGTCAGTTCAGTTCAGTCACTCAGTTGTGTCCGACTCTTTGTGACCCCATGAATCGCAGCACGCCAGGCCTCCCTGTCCATCACCAACTCCCAGAGTTCACTCAGACTCGCGTCCATCGAGTTAGTGATGCCATCCAGCCATCTCATCCTCGGTCGTCCCCTTCTCCTCCTGCCCCCAATCCCTCCCAGCATCAGAGTCTTTTCCAATGAGTCAGCTCTTCGCATGAGGTGGCCAAAGTATTAGAGTTTCAGCTTTAGCATCAGTCTTTCCAAAGAAAACCCAGGACTGATCTTCTTTAGGATGGACTGGTTGGATCTTCTTGCAGTCCAAGAGACTCTCAAGAGTCTTCTCCAACNGCTTTGGCTCCATCCCTTCATTCTTTCTGGAGTTATTTCTCCACTGATCTCCAGTAGCATATTGGGCACCTAATGACCTGGGGAGTTCCTCTTTTGGTATCCTATCATTTTGCCTTTTCATACTGTCCATGAGGTTCTCAAGGCAAGAATACTGAAGTGGTTTGCCATTCCGTTCTCCAGTGGACCACATTCTGTCAGACCTCTCCACCATGACCTGCTCGTCTTGGGTGGCCCCACACAGCATAGCTTAGTTTCATTGAATTAGATAAGGCTGTGGTCCTTGTGATTAGATTGACTAGTTTTCTGTGATTATGGTTTCAGTGTGTCTGCCCTCTGATGCCCTCTTGCAACACCTGCTGTCTTACTTGGGTTTCTCTTACCTTTTTCTTTTCATCTTTACCCCTATGCAAAACAACTTTATTAACTAGAATGTTGTCCTCACATTTTGCCTGTCTTTTACCACCTCTAAAATACCGAATGCATCACAGATTTGTGTGTCATCCTTGTGCTAAGCTCATGCTCGTTTTCATGTGTCATTCTAATTTTAGTATATGTGCTGACAAAACGAGTACAATAATCAAGCTATTAACAAAGATGACAGCATGACCACTGTAGGAAAGAAGACTATACTATCTACACTCTGAACCTTTTAACATATTATCTCATTCCACTTACTTTCTGAATGTATTGACACTTTGTTGCATTTAAAGGAAAGAAGTCCCTTCTCCCAACTTATATAAATCATCATATTATTCAATTGCTTGTGAAATTGCAAAATATTTGTATTTTTAAATGTTTTTAAAACACCTGGGTTCAATACTTTCTTTGTTTACCTCAATAATTAGTAAATAGAATCTTTGGCAATTAGCAACTTAATTGCTCACATAAGTGAGGGACTACTAATTGAATTAAAAAACAGTTACCTTTTAAAAAAGTTATATCGAGCATCCTTCCTTCCTCATCTTTCTTCCACTTTGTTTTCACTCTTAGTTTGTGAAGTCACACCTTTTTAAAACAGAGGTAGTATTTAGATAAACTTTAGTCCAGCCTCCTCTCAAAGGCTGCTGATTATGGACAATGTTGACTTATTTATCTAAATATTGCAATACATAAAGACTGTCCTTGCCATCTACCTAACTATACTATCCCTAGCTTCACTTGATTTTTTTCCCAACTTTCCTGAGGTATTATTGACAATTGAAAATTACATATACTTGAGGTTTGTGATATGATGTTTTGATACTTGTGCACATTGTGAAATGATTATACAACCAATCTAATTAGTTGCTTCACATGTTTTGTGTGCTGAGAATACTTGTGATGTACTCTCTTAGCAAATTTCAAGTATGTGCGTGTGTGCTAAGTTGCTTCAGTCGTGTCTGACTCTCTGCAAACCTATGAACTGTTGCCCACCAGGCTCCTCTGTCTATGGGATTTCCCAGGCAAGAACACTGGAGCGGGTTGCCATTTCTTTCTCCAGGGGATCTTCCCAACCCAGGGATCGAATCTGTGTCTCCTGCATTTGCAGGTGGATTCTTTACTGCTGAGCCACCAGGAAAGCATGCATTAGTTTGCTAGGGCTGCCATAAAAAATATCATAGAGGTGGTTAAACAACAGAAATTTATTTGTAGTCTAGAGTCCAGGATGAAGGCGTTGGCAGGTTTGGTTGCTTCTGAGGCCCTTCCTTGGTTTGCAGGTGCTGTCCAGTCCCCTTGCTGCCTCTTCCCACAGGTGTCCCTCTGCACAGGCACACTTCTGCTGTCTCCTCCTCTGGTAACACAAACAGCGGTCATACTGGGTCAGAACCGCCCGCCCTGCCCCCGCCCCTGCACTCCCC
>SJYT01078186.1:0-35861 GCA_006410635.1 Cephalophus harveyi
AGATCTGAAAAGCATTTGGTATGTTGTGAATGCTGACTTAACTCTTTCTTAAGTGTTTGGAATTTTAGTTATTAGGATTCATTTATGCATGCAACCGGAAAAGGCAATGGCACCCCACTCCAGTACTCTTGCCTGGAAAATCCTATGAATGAAGGAGCCTGGCAGGCTGCAGTCCATGGGGTCACTAAGAGTCGGATACAACTGAGCGACTTCGCTTTCACTTTTCACTTTCATGCATTGGAGAAGGAAATGGCACCCCACTCCAGTGTTCTTGCCTGGAGAATCCCAGAGACAAGGGAGCCTGGTGGGCTGCTGTCTATGGGGTCACACAGAGTTGGACATGACTGAAGTGACTTAGCAGCAGTCATGCAACAAATGTTCCAGTGCTTATTATATATCAGGTACTGCATAGAACACTCAAGAAAAATTGGCAAGCCAAAATAAACATGGTGCTATAAAGACTCTAAGAAAAGGTGGGTTGTAAGAACACAATAGAAGTAGACATGATTTAGTTTGGGGAAAGTGAAGACAGAGTTGGAAAATGACAGTTGTGCTGAGATTCAAAGGAAATTAAAAAGGCAGCATCCTGAGCAGAACAAGCAACATGCATAAAGCCCTTGGGATTGCCCTTTCGAATAACAGAAAGAAACCAGGTAGAACCCAGAACACAATGGAAAATGCAAATTGTGTGATGCCTGATAGATGAATGATCTGTGTGTATGTAATTAAAATACATATTGTATATGTAACTTTACATGTCTGTGTGTTCAGTTGACCCTTGAACACTGCAGGTTTAAACTGCACAGGTCCACTTACACTCAGGAGTTTTTCAATAGTAAAGACTACAGTATTTATATGGTCCACAGTTTGTTCAACTCATGGATGCAAAACTGTAGATATGGAGGAACCAAGCCATATATATATATATATATACACATATATACACACAGAAAGGTAACTGCAAGTTTATATAGAATTTCCAACTGTAGGAAGTGTTGTGTCCCTAACCCCCTAGTTATTCAAAGGTCAGCTATATATATGTGTGTGTGTATATATATATATATATATATATAATTTCATATATGTGTAAAAACTTTAAAAGAATATATTATAAAATCATATATGATATTAATTCCTATATATTATGTATAATAATATAATTACATATCCATATATGTATTTCTAATTAATTTATCAATTACTCTATGAATTACTAAAATAATCAATTCTTTTTTTTCTAGAAGAATTGTATAAGCAAACTATGTGAACCTATATAACCCCATATATAAGATTTAAACCATTTCTTCCAAAAGTTTTTAAGCCTCATGTTTATTGTAGCTAGAAAGACAAGTAGGATTTATGTAATGTCCACAGCAGTTCTTGAAGCTCTTCTGTACCCCTCCTTTTTATTTTTTCAAAACACTGTACACTCATTAACTCTGCTGTTTCTGTATGGCCCATTTCCTAGAATAGTATTTTTTGCAATGGTACTTTGAATCTGTTAATGAAATCAATTAAATGAATTAATGTTTGTTAAAAGTGATAGAATAGAATCAAACTTTTAAAATGGTACAATGCATTATATATAAAGGGAAGTATTGTTCCTGAATCTTTTATTTTAGTTACATATATATATACACACACATACACATCGTATCGAAACTTTCTATTGTCATGGTCAAAAACACGTGAGAAATACTGATCTAGAAACTATTATGATAGAAATGTCAGTAACAATGCCAAGGAAATAATTTTTCCAAAATATATATATAATTCAATCTATTTGCAACAGAAGTATTTTCACCATCATCATCAAGTGTTAAGAAAGGCAGTCTCATGCATGCTTGGCCACATAAGAATGAGCCTTGGGCCTAGAACACTTCTCTGTGTGGGTGCTCAGTCACTTCAATCATGTCCAACTCTGCAACCCCATAGACTATAGCCCATCACGTTCCTCTGTCCATGGGATTCTCCAGGCAAGAATACCGGAGTGGGTTACCGTGTCTTCCTCCAGGGGATTTTCCTGACCCAGGATTCGAACCCATATTTCTTGTAGTCTCTTGCATTGCAGGCATGTTCTTTACCCACTAAGCCACCCGGGAAGACCAGAGCACTTCCTTACCAAGAGANGTCCATGGGATTCTCCAGGCAAGAATACCGGAGTGGGTTACCGTGTCTTCCTCCAGGGGATTTTCCTGACCCAGGATTCGAACCCATATTTCTTGTAGTCTCTTGCATTGCAGGCATGTTCTTTACCCACTAAGCCACCCGGGAAGACCAGAGCACTTCCTTACCAAGAGATAAAGAATCCTTATAGTCCGTGCTAGGTTATCACATCCTGTGGGATTAGCATTCCTTGCTTCAGACTCACTGTGGATTCCCTTGCTCTGTTTAGACATGTACATCAATGGCCCTCACCCATGCCTGCTTTGTCTATTTTAGACCCCAGAGGAGAGGGGCCAAGGTCTTTCTACTTCGGTAGGAAATGGGCGAGTACAACAATATTGCCTGTGCTAGCTTGCTGCAGATTAGATCCACAGGCCATGGGGGACAGACACATTGCAAGGGGCTGGATCTTGTGCACTCTTTCTCTCCTCTTGCAATGATTAAATGCTGTACCACTGAGCCTGGGGTGAAAGTGAAAGTGAAGTCGTGTCCGACTCTTTGCGACCCCATGGCGTGTAGCCTATCAGGTTCCTCCGTCCATGGGATTTTCCAGGCAAGAGTGCTGGAGTGGATTGCCATTTCCTTCTCCAGGGGATCTTCCCAACCCAGGAATCGAACCCAGGTCTCCCGAATTGCAGGCAGACGCTTGGGGTACCTGATGTCTATTCTCAGCAACCTCAAATCATGGTCTGGTTTCTTCTTTGTGTGGCACTTACTGCCTTTTAACCTTGACTTCATAGCCTGGCCACTTAGGGAATGGCAAATATCAAGCATATCATCAAATAAGATTTAGTAAATGACTATTCAATGTGTCTTGTTAAGACAGAGTTATATAAAGGGTCCAGCTTCCTGATTGTACATAATCCAAACATCTGAATCTTGACTAGAACAGAAGATAGGGCTCACCAGATCAGGCGTCTACCTACAGAAATACTTATAGTTGGTTAATTTACAAAAACAGTTACAAAAGTCAAACCACATTCAGTGCCCTTCAACATCATGTTCATATACAATAAAATATAAAAAATATACACTAGTTCTCATGTCAGACTCCAGTGTTGACTCACTAAAGATAGGGCTCACCAGATCAAGCGTCTACCTACAGAAATACTTATAGTTGGTTAATTTACAAAAACAGTTACAAAAGTCAAACCACATTCAGTGCCCTTCAACATCATGTTCATATACAATAAAATATAAAAAAATATACACTAGTTCTCATGCTAGACTCCAGTGTTGACTCACTAAGGAGCTGTTGATAACCTCTAATCTGTGTGGTAAAGGAAATAGCAAGATCAATATTCAATCCTCTTTCCACGTCCATCGTTGGAGAATTTTCTGAAGTGATAAAATAATAATCAATCAGTGAACACTATTCACTGAACACCTAATATATCAATCAGGGAAGAACTTTCATAGGCTGAAAGTGTGTCATATACTAAGGTTTATGGTTAATTCAAGTCTGTGCATCTGAAGTTAAAGAAGAAGAAAACAAGCAAAAACACTGCTTCCTATGTCAAGAGACTTAAAAATTAGTAAAAATTAGTAAAGAAGGAGAATTTCTTAGCAGTATAGAAAACGCAGTGTAGGGAGACCATACGAGGTGAGAATAATAAGAAAGAATAATATTCAAGTTTCTCATAGCACTGAAATTGTTTCCGAAATGTTTGTATCAGCAGACATTTAATTTGTTCTAATTCTAGGATTGTTTTTTATCAAATGCCTGTGATTACCACCCTCTAAAATCAGTATTCTTTGGTGCAAGTAACAGTTTTAAAATATACCAGAATCTAAATCAGAAGACTGTAAGAGAAAAAATTATCACCTAAGAAGCTGGGTGAGCAAACATTTAATTTGTTCTAATTCTAGGATTGTTTTTTATCAAATGCCTGTGATTACCACCCTCTAAAATCAGTATTCTTTGGTGCAAGTAACAGTTTTAAAATATACCAGAATCTAAATCAGAAGACTGTAAGAGAAAAAATTATCACCTAAGAAGCTGGGTGAGCAGGTTTTGAAAACTCATAGTCATCCCTTCAGGAAGAAACAGGGTAATTTAACTGGAAAAGATGCTGGCTGAAAGGGAGATCAATATGTAATTTTAGCTAGATCGCTTTCCTGTTGTCCTTTGGGCCAGTGTCAAAGAAACGCTCTGCCTAACTTGGGACAATGGGTCAAACCAGAAACACTGCTTTGCACCTGAAAGAGAAAATGAAGCTGGTACAGACAGTCTGAGATAGTCTGAGATTCCATTAGAGGGTCAGTCATGAATAAGGTGAGATACAATTTCTATGGCTTTGAGATAGTTTCGCCATCACCAAGTCTCCCTGGGCAAATTCATTGATGCATTTATGATGAAACTCCTCATTTTCTGCTATGTTTTCTCTCTTGAATCTTAAAGTAAATTCATCTTTTATCAGTTCCACACTTCATTGAGTGTCATGATCTGGAAGAGATAATAAAATACTGGCTAGTGCTGCAGTCCATAGGGCCGCAAAAAGTCGGACACGACTGAGCAACTGAAATGAACTGAACTGAGTGCTGCCCCCAGAGAGGAAGCTGAACCTGCCTTCGTTTCAGAAGACTATACTTATGGGAATTGATTTACCTGCCAAGACCACTGTCTATTAAAAAAAAAAAAAATCCAATCATCTTGAAGCAAAGTGGAGCCAGAAAATTAGAAGCTGTTGTCTAAATGTAGACACTGTCCTCAAAGACTAGTAGGAAGAAAGATAAGACAGTACTGTCAAATTCAGAAAAGCAAGAATGAATAATTATTATCATCAATTCTTCCTTGAATTTTATTTTACATTAAATTTTATTTAAAGATATTTCTCAGTGTTTATTTTGCCCTCCACTTCTAGGCAATAGCGTTCACGTTATTTTAAATCCCATAGATTTTTTTAGAGAGATAAACAACATTTAAAAATAAATCTTCTCAAGATTATACTTCTAATGGGATGAGTCTCTGTGTGTGTGTATGTGTGTGTGTGTGTGAACACTAGAGTCAGGAATATCATTATCTAAGATCTTAACCATCAAAGTAATAGCACTTTTACCTTGAGCTGCTGCTGCTGCTGCTAAGTCGCTTCAGTCATGTCCGACTCTATGCGACCCCGTAGACGGCAGCCCACCAGGCTTCCCCGTCCCTGGGATTCTCCAGGCAAGAACACTGGAGTGGGTTGCCATTTCCTTCTCTAATGCATGAAAGTGAAAAGTGAAAGGGAAGTTGCTCAGTCATGTCCGACTCTTTGCGACCCCATGGACTGCAGCCTACCAGGCTCCTGCGTCCATGGGATTTTCCAGGCAAGAGTACTGGAGTGGGGTGCCATCGCCTTCTCTGGCCCACATACTGAGGGGCAACTAAACCTGTACCACAACTACCTTGAGGCATACCTTTAAATCCAAAAGTTTTAGTCCAGTAAATCACTCCAGTGATTTACCCTCTTGTTAAAATTTGTTCTTCCCCAACCAGTAAAAGGGGGTTTCTTCCTTATTGAGAAAAGATTTCCAGATCAATATATTTTGATTGACAGTCAATGATTTTTACCTCTAATTAGACAAATATTAGGAGAATACAGTGAAATTATGAAAAGACCTGGAGAAACCTGCACAGCTTAAACTGGAAACATAGCATGCCACTGGCCCATCTATTCGGTAAAACTTCTATGAAGTCAGCTGTCTTCAGAAGACTCTACAAAGGAGATACAGTTATTATAAGATCATTTTTTGATTTACTTTGATTTAACATTAAAATCTGCCAAATAGCATGACTATCTCTGAATGCAAATCTAAAATATTCTTTCCTAAGCAATAAATGAATCCAGAGTGCTACATTCCTAAGTAATAAAAAAGAGTTAATTTCCCTCAGGTAACTTGCTTAGAAGACATCATTGGTTGCATCTGCTTTCTCCTCCCTGATTTCTGAAATCTGCTCAAGTATCCACCCCTAGGCCAGTCAGCTCATGAACTTGAAGAGAAATTGACCACACACACAGTTTGAGGGTTGGCCCTCAGTGCTCCAGTGTAGTGCAGCTTCCTTCCCATGACTGGTTCAAAAAGTAACCCTAATCCAACAAGCTCACAGCGTTTCTTTGGTTGAAGGTTATTGATTAAATAATTAGGCTAGTGAGATATGAGGGGAAGTTTACTAGACAAAGTGGAAAGAAAGTTTCTCTGCCTTAGAGAAAGGCAGAAAAGACAACCTTTCAGATGGTGACAGCAGCCATGAAATTAAGAGAGGCTTGCTCCTTGCAAGAAAAGTTCTGACCAACCTAGATAGCATATTAAAACCAGAGACATTACTTTGCCAACAAAGCTCCATCTAGTCAAAGCTATAGTTTTTCCAGTAGTCATGTATGGATATAAGAGTTGGGCTATAAAGAAAGCTGAGTGCCAAAGAATTGATGCTTTTGAACTGTGGTATTGGAGAAGACTTGAGAGTCTTGCAGACCCTTGGACTGCAAGGAGATCCAACCAGTCCATCCTAAAGGAGACCAGTCCTGGGTGTTCATTGGAGGACTGATGCTAAATCTGAAATTCCAATGCTTTGGCTATCTGATGCAAACAACAGACTCATTTGAAAAGCTCCTGGTGCTGGGAAAGATTCAAGGCGGGAGAAGGGGACAACAGAGGATGAGATGGTTGGATGGCATCACTGACTCAATGGACATGAGTTTGAGCAAGCTTCGGGAGCTGGTGATGGACAGGGAAGCCTGGCATGCTGCAGTCCATGAGGCTGCAAAGAGTCAGACATGACTGAGTGACTGAACTGATGAAGTGAGACCTAGTTCTGCTGCAGCCTAGTGACAAGACTGAGAGGAAATCAACATAAAAAGGATGAAAATGCCAAGAATGTCTCAGCCAATCAGACCAAGCTCTGGTTAAACAAGGCCTAACTTCCACCCTAACTAGAAGTATCTTGGGGTTCTTGAGGGCCAGTTTGAGTTGAATCTGCATTTACTTATGACTTAAAATACTCTGCTGCTGCTGCTGCTGCTGCTGCTAAGTTGCTTTAGTCGTGTCCAGCTCTGTGCGACCCCATAGACGGCAGCCCACCAGGCTCCCCCATCCCTGGGATTATCCAGGCAAGAACACTGGAGTGGGTTGCCATTTCCTTCTCCAACACATGAAAGTGAAAAGTGAAAGTGAAATCACTCAGTCGCGTCTGACTCTTAGCGACCCCATGGACTGCAGTCCACCAGGCTCCTCCATCCATGGGATTTTCCAGACAAGAGTACTGGAGTGGGGTGCCATCACCTTCTCCTAAAAATACTCTAGCACATATAATTAATAGGGTTCTCTTTCATAATTAAGACAATTGTATAACTAATCATGTTTCACTTTTTCTGATAGGAATTTAGAGTCAAATTTGAAACTCAGTCACAAAAATTACATAAGCTTTGTGGTATACATTTTCAGTCCCATTTAATAAGGTCCAGTTTTCCCTCTTGCCTATTTTTTTTCTGGTTTTCATCATTTTCTTTATAATTTTTAACTTTTATTATAAACCCATAAAGACTGCTCACAGAATAAGTTGAGATATAAATAAATTAATAAAGTAAAATAAAATGAATTACAAAATAAGTGCAACTTTCTCAGAAGACCCACAGTACAAACACAAGCAAGGAAAAATCAAAGAAATGATTAAAGATATTTTACAGAAATGTTTACTGAAGAAAGCATGTTCTGTTCATTTCCCACATAAATGAAACTCATTATTATATTTCATGTAATCGACCAGAAGAAATAAAATTGGTTTTATATAATTGTTGATGATCTAAATAGAATTCAAATTACAAAGTAACTCATCCTGTCTCTTATACACATCTAGATGTGTATAAGAGACAGGATCTAAATAGAATTCAAATTACAAAGTAACAGAATCAATAGCCTAAGAATTACTGGAAAATGTCTCATGTTATATAGCTCATCTTATTTTTTCTTATTCAGACCATTTCACTTCATTAATCTAATTAATTTATACTAAAATATGTCAAACCTGTTGCATTAAAATTTACATTAAAGTTGTTTGTTTTCCAAAGAATGTTTTTCTCTATAATTGGGTTTTGGAATAAATACATATTGCCTGTTACACATTTTTCACCATTTTGATAGGCATATACTTTCTTTTCATAAGTATGTATAGCATGGAAATCATGGTGCATTTTACACCTTGAAATACATATTAAATATTTGATGAGAGTGCTACAAACACAATTTAAATATATATATGAATTTATAGTAAGTCTGGTGGAAAAGCAATCAGCTCTGCTTAATTTTATCTTTTTCTTTGTGATTATAAATCCAAATTGTATTCATATAGGATTAACCCTTAAGAAGTAAGACAGACTGCCAACCAGACAGGAAGGAAATGTTTGTCAATCCATATAAGGGCTAGCAAATATGGTTTCTATACAAAAAAAAAAAATGGATAAATATTTTAATACTTCTTTGGTACATTGTTGCTGCTACTACTGCTGCTAAGTCACTTCAGTCGTGTCTGACTCTGTGTGACCCCATAGACAGCAGCTGACCAGGCTCCCCCATCCCTGGGATTCTCCAGGCAAGAACACTGGAGTGGGTTGCCATTTCCTTCTCCAATGCATGAAAGTGAAAAGTGAAAGGGAAGTCGCTCAGTCGTGTCCGACCCTCAGCGACCCCATGGACTGCAGCCTAAACAGGCTCCTCCGTCCGTGGGATTTTCCAGGCAGGAGTACTGGAGTGGGGTGCCATTGCGTTCTCCTCTTTGGTACATTAATGGCTTACAAATCACAGAATTGGTTGCTTTTAGGAAAAGAGAAAAGCACACTGAAGAAAAATAATAATAATAAATTCCCTGGCTCTAAGAGTACAAGGGCTTCCCCGGTGGCTCCATGGTAAAGAATCTGAGATCCACCTGCCAGTGCTGGAGACACAGCTTGTATCCTTGGATCAGGAAGATACCTTGGAGAAGGAGATGGCAATCCGCTCCAGTATTCTTGCCTGCGAAATCCCATGGACAGAGGAGACTGGCAGGCTACAGTCCATGTGGTTGCAAAAGAGTCAGACAGAAGTTAGCAACTAAACAAGAGCACAAACTCCCACCATTTAGAACCTTTTTTTTTTTTTAACTATTACTTTCATCACTAAGATTCTCAGGATGAGCACTTAAATTTTCAGTTCTCCTGATATCATGAAAGCAAGATTTGATTAAGGGAAGAAAGTAGCACAGAGAGATTGGACAAGATGGAGACACCATAAATTTTGCCTATTTCCTCATTGAGCCCATGCCAGCTCAGAG
Source organism: Cephalophus harveyi (assembly GCA_006410635.1). NCBI lineage: Eukaryota > Metazoa > Chordata > Mammalia > Artiodactyla > Bovidae > Cephalophus > Cephalophus harveyi. The sequence goes on from SJYT01078186.1 coordinate 9,449, forward strand.
GTGTGCAAACACAGGTCAATGCTCACTATTTCAGCCTAAGTCATCCGTGTTTGCTGAAGACTTAGCAACCAAGCCAACTGCAGAGCTTCTAGGCCATCTTATTGACCTCTCACTGCTCTGCTTGTAGTGCTCAATGTAAATGGTTTCTTTGTTATGTGGCTGCTTAAAGTCATTTACAAATCAAAATTCACGAAAAATTTCTCTTGTTATAATTTGGAAATATGTGTCAACTATAACTACAAAATTAAACATAAACAATTTTAAAATCTGCAACCGTTATCAAAGGGTATCTAGAAATGATTTTCATTTAGTGGCAATTATATATGTGTGTGCATGCCTTCATTAGAAGGCAGCTATCTTTAACAAATTGGCATAAATGGCAAAAGGAATTCGGATTTGTTGCTGCTTGTCAATCAATCAAACACTAATTTAAGGACCTATTACATGGTTCAGGGCACTTCAACCCCCACAAACCTTTTCACCCTGTTTTCCATCATTAACATGCTCTTCGGTAGCTTCATGGAAGGGTCATATGGGGGTTCATGAGTAAGACTAGGGCTGTAAGGAACTAGAATCTGGATGTGAGCAAATCACAGCACACACCCACGCAAAGTCTTCTCTGCAGACAGACACAGAAATCTCTTTAAACAGATTGTTTTTTAATTTAAATGACTTGAGCAAAGCAAGTAATGCAAGACTCTAGCAGCAGGGCAAAGTTCAGACTCTGAGGTGTCCATGCTGCTGCTGCTGCTAAGTTGCTTCAGTCATGTCCAACTCTGTGCGACCCCATAGACGGCAGCCCACCAGGCTCCCCCGTCCCTGGGATTTCTCAGGCAAGAACACTGGAGTGGGTTGCCATTTCCTTCTCCAATGCATGAAAGTGAAAAGTGAAATCGCTCAGTCATGTCCGACTCTTCACGACCCCATGGACTGTAGCCTACCAGACTCCTCCATCCATGGGATTTTCCAGGCAAGAGTACTGGAGTCGGTTGCCATTGCCTCCTCCATACTTAAACCAAAGTCTCAGTTCAGCTTTCTTATGGAAACAATAAGAATGGAGAAGCTATTCCCCATACACTCTTATACCCCAAAGCACAATTTCCTCGCTCCCATTTCCCGAAGCACCCACAGACCTCTCTGGTCTCAGAAACAGTTATTCTGAATTGGTCTGTGGTTTGGGAATTGTGGAGAACTTTTTACTCATTATAGTATTTACTTGTAACATTCATTCACCTATTTTCTTATTCTGGTTTTTCTGTGTTAGAATCACTGTAATAGCTATCCCTTGTTTACTAAGACAAATAATTCAAACTGACAAGAATTTTCGAACTCCAGCAGAGGAGAGATTATGCTTTAGTGACTAGCTGTGAATTCTTGTATATGGATATTCATAAGAACAAGTAATTCCAATTTTTCTCTTTAGTATGTTTGCTCTTATGGGGGGATAAACACTGACAAAGAAATGTTACATACGAATTCAAAGACCTAAGATCTAATGTGCAGTTTATTCTTGTCTTGCAGTTCCTTCCCATCTGGCCCTAAATCCCTAACAATGACTTAAAAAGCTTTCAAGAAAAAAACAAGAATATTGACAACTTTCTGAAATGCTGCCCTTAGAGTCCATGCCATCGATCGTTTATTCCCCAGCCCTATGCAGCTATAATCACAGAATGCCACAGAAGACAGGATTGACTTCTGAGTCAGGCAGCCCTGGATTAGTATTCCAGCGCAGTCTTGCTACTGTGTGCTTATCCGCTCTAAGCCTCAGCCACCTCATCTACAAGTTGGAGGTAATACAAGCACCCACTTCAGAAGGTGCTGGAAGCTTTAATGGAACAACTCACGTACAGCAGCCATGTCTGGCACAGAGAGTGCTCTAAACATTACTCCGTTCTCCCAACCCTTCTACAATGCCTAAACCATTGCTAACCAGGGCAAAACTGCAGATTAGGAGAGAGAACCTCTCGTGTAAATGGGATTCATAACTACAACTGTCATGGATTCAGTATCAAACATGTATAATTGCTGGTGCATTGGCCATGCATGCTAACAGCACCGAAGCTTTCACCTCATTCCACTTGTTACCTTTGGACTTTCTGCTGTGTTCCGATGGAACATACTTTCTCAGATGAAAATGGAGTTTGTTTCCTTGGACTGCACTCATCCTACCTCTTGCCAATTATTTTCCCAAGGTAGCAGGAAAATGCAGCCTTGTCTCTCACATCCTTAAAGGATGGCTAGAGTCCATCTCCAAATGAACAAATTATCTGAAAACTCTGAGTAATGCTGCCGTCAAGAAACTCCTATCTTGTTCACCAATTGGGCTCCGTGGTTACTAGGAAAGATAACATTTCCAGAAACAGCATAATCTAAGCAACAACATTTTGCAAAACATATTATTGAAATTGTAGGCTACACTTATGGAAGGCCAAGATATGTTCAACTTAAATGTATTATGTTCCAAAATACCATGTGTAAGCCAAATATTTGGAACTCAAAATGTGTTTTCCCATAAAATCTTATACAATGATTTATGCTTCTGTCATACATAAACTACTATAATTCATGATGTAGTCCACCTGAGGTAGAGTACCAGACATACTGATGTGCACAATTAGTCTCTATTTGTGTAACTCACTTTTTCTCAGCCCTCTTCAGCCTTCAGGTTTAAATTTGTTCATTTGTTCAACACAAGAATATGATATGCCAGAATGGCTGCTATCCAAAAGTCTACAAGCAATAAATGCTGGAGAGGGTGTGGAGAAAAGGGAACCCTCTTAGTCTGTTGCTGAGAATGCAAACTAGTACAGCCACTATGGAGAACAGTGTGCAGATTCCTTAAAAAACTGCAAATAGAACTGCCATATGACCCAGCAATCCCACTGCTGGGCATACACACCGAGGAAACCAGAATTGAAAGAGACACGTGTACCCCAATGTTCATCACAGCACTGTTCATAATAGCCAGGATGTGGAAGCAACCTAGATGTCCATCAGCAGACGAATGGATAAGAAAGCTGTGGTACGTATACACAATGGAGTATCACTCAGCCATTAAAAAAAATAAATTTGTATCAGGTCTAATGAGGTGGATGAAACTGGGGCCTATTATGCAGAGTGAAGTAAGCCAGAAAGAAAAATACCAATACAGTATACTAACACATACATGTGGAATTTAGAAAGATGGTAATGGTAATCCCGTATGCAAGACAGCAAAAGAGACACAGATGTATAAAACAGTCTTTTGGACTCTGTGGGAGAGGGAGAAGGTGGGATGGTTTGGGAGAATGGCATTGAAACATGTATATTATCATATGTGAAACGAATCGCCAGTCTAGGTTCGATGCATGAGACAGGGTGCTCAGGGCTGGTGCACTGGGATGACCCTGGGGGATGGGATGGGGAGGGTGGTGGGAGGGGGGTTCAGGACGGGGAACACATGTACACCCGTGGCAGATTCATGTCAATGTATGGCAAAAATCACTACAGTATTGTAAAGTAATTTGCCTCCAATTAAAATAAATAAATTTATATTTAAAAAAAAGAATATGACATGCATCACCTGCTGCTAAATGCCAAGCACCCTTCTAGATAGTCTTTACACCCTCCAGATGTAAAGACAAGACAAAGCCCTTGCCTCATCATGTTTACAGACAAATGGGGGAAAGAGACAGAGAACAGATAAGCCCTATATAACTTCAGGTATGGAGAAGTGCTGTGAAAGATTTTTAAAATCTTAGAGACATTCGTTCTGAGGAGGTGACATTAAAGCAGGCTAAAGTGGGAATGGCAACAAGGTGACTATCAGGGATAAGCATTCCAATTAGAGGGAACAGCAGTGCAAAATCCTTAACTGGGCTTGGTAGTTAGAATGTTCTGAGAACAAAATATTTATTTTAGTTCAATGTCAAAGGAAAATTGTACCAGATTGAGTTAAATAGGCAAGGAAGACTCTATTCAAGACTATGGCAATAGAGAAATGAGACTTAACTCTGCTGAAACAAAAGGTGGGAGGGTTTTTAAGCATTGTGGTGAGCTTGTGAAAAAGTACTGCAGTAAGTTAGGGAAGAGGTGGATCAATCTGATTATACTATCTGTCTTTGCTAATTGGTGCTTACCTTTCACAGAAACTGAGAGATAAAGGTGCTATCTTCATTGACAAGATTATATTTCAAAGGGATGGCTCTCAGATTCTTAAGGTAGCTTCCCCAGTGGCTCATTGGTAAGAATTTGCCTGCCAATGCAGGAGACAGGAGTTCAATCCTTGGGTCAGGAAGATCCTCTGCAGGAGGAAAGGGCAACCCACTGCAGTATTCTTGCCTGGAAAATTCCATGGACAGAGAAGCCTGGCAGGCCTAGCAGGCTACAGTATACAGGGTCACAAGGAGTTGGACATGACTGAGCATGCATACTCACACAAGTCCTTAAGAAAGACATTTCTGGTTGCAGAAGATCTCAAAGGGGCAGAGAAAGAATTTACAATTGCAATTTTTCTAAAGCAAATGCTTTAAAGTTATATCTAATTGTGATTTTGATTTGCATTTCTCTGAGGATTAGCAATGTTAGGATTTTTTATGTGCCAGTTGGCCATTTGTATACCTTCTTTGCAAAAATGTCTATTCAGGTTTTCTGCCCATTTTTAAATTGAGTTCTTTGGGGTTTTTTACTTGAATTATATGAGCTGTTTATATATTTTGGATTTTTACCCCTTATCATTCATGAAATTGAAAGTCACTCAGTTGTATCTGACTCTTTGCGACCCCATGGACTGTAGTCCTGAATTCTTCAGGCCACAATACTGGAGTGGGTAGCCTTTCCCTTCTCCAGGGGATCTTCCCAACCCAGGGATCAACCCAGGTCTCCAGCATTGCAGGTGGATTCTTTACCAGCTGAGCCACAATGAACGTCCAAGAATACTGGAGTGGGTAGCCTATCACTTCTCAGCAGATCTTCCCTATCCAGGAATTGAATCAGGGTCTCCTGCATTGCAGGCAGATTCTTTATCAACTGAGCTATCATTCATACCACTTGCAAATATTTTCTCCCATTCAGTAGGTTGTCTTCTCATTTTGTCAATGGTTCCCTTTGCTGTGCAAAAGCTTTGAAATTTAATCAGATCCCATTTGCCTATTTTTGCTTTTATTTCTTTGTCTCTTAAGAGACAAATACCAACAAAAAAATTATGATTTATGTCAAAGAGTGTTTCACTCATATTCTCTTCTGTGAATTTCATGGTTTCAAGTCTTATATTTATGTCTTTGATCCATATTTATTTTATTTTTGTATATGGTGTAAGGAAATATTCTAATTTCATCCTTTTAAATGTAACTGTCCAGTTTTCCCAGCACCACTTATTGAAGAAACTGTCTTTTCTCCATTGTTTATTCTTGTTTCCTTTGTTGATGATTGATTTTGTTGTTTAGTCACTAAGTCATGCCCTACTATTTTGCAACCCCTTGGACTGATGCTCACCAGGCTCCTCTGTCCATGAGATTTCCCAGGCAAGAATATGGGAGAGGGTTGCCATCTCCACCTCCAAGGGATCTTTCTAACCCAGAGATGGAACCTGTATCTCCTGTATTGGCAGGCGGATTCTTTACCACTGAGCCACCAGAGAAGCCCTTGTCATTGATTAACTGACTGTAAATGCATGAGTTTATTTCTGTACTCTCTATTTTGTTCCACTGATCTACATGTCTGTTTTTCTGTGTCAGTGTCATGCTGCTTTGATTACTGTTGCTTTCTAGTAAAGTCTGACAGATGATACCTCTAGCTTTGTTCTTTTTTTCTCAAGGTTGCTTCGGCAATGCAGGGTCTTCTATGGTTCTAAATGCATATTAGGGTTATTTTTTCTAGTTCTGTGAAAAGCGTCATGGGGGTTTTGATGGGGATTGCATTGAATCTATAGATTGTTTTGGGTAGTATGGACATTTTAATAATATTTATTCTTCCAATCCAAGAACACAAGATATCTTTCCATGTCTTTGTCTCATTCTCAAATTCCTTCACCAACATTTCATAGTATTCAGAGTATAGGTCTTTTACCTCCTTGTTTAGTTTATCCCTAGGTTTTCTTCTTTCTGATGTAGTTACAAATAGCTATCATCAAAAAGTCTACAAAGAACAAATGTTGACAAGGATGTGGAGAAAAGGGAACCCTCGTAGTGTTAGTGGGATTGTAAATTGGTGCAACCACAATGGAAAAGAATATGGCAGCTGCTCAAAAAACTAAAAATGGAAATACCATATGATCCAGCAGTTCCACTGCTGGATATACATCTGAAGAAAACAAAACATTAACTTAAAAAGCTACATGTACTCCAATGTTCATAGAAGCATTACATGCTATAGCTAAGATACAGAAGCAACCTAAGTGCACATCAAATAAACAGAAAAAGTTACACACACACACACACACACAGAGGAATATTATTCAGCCATAAAAAAAGGATGGGATTTTGCCATTAGTGACAACATGGATGGAACTAGAGAGTACTATGCAAAGTGAAATAAGGCAGACAAAGACAAATGTTCTGTGTTTTCACTTATATATCGAATCTAAAAAAAAAAAAAATAAAGTATACAACAAAAGAGAAACAGGCTCACAGATTTAGAGAACGAACTATTGGTTACCTGAGGGATGAGGGGAATGAGGAAGGGCAATATAGGAGCGGGAGATTAAGAGACACAAACTACTATGTATAAAATAAATACAAGAATATATTGTACAGCACAAGGAAACAAACTACTATGTATAAAATAAATACAAGAATATATTGTACAGCACAAGGAAATGTAACCATTATTTTGTTGTAACTTTAAATGGAGTATAATCTATAAAAATATTGAATCATCATGCTGTACATCTGAAACTAATACAATATTGTAAATCAACTATAAGTCAATTTAAAAAAAACTAAGAAAGTTAAAGCTTTAAGAAAAAGAAAGTCAATGGCTACAGTCAGGAAGAAACTTGTCTAATTTTAGTCAAGCTGAGGGGAATGTTAAGGCAGTCTTGGTCAGTAAAAACATCAATATTCAATAATTAGAGTCAATAAGAGAAATCTTTGTCTACAAGTTTTCCAGCCTTCCATTCTCTGCTGCTAAAATTCCTTAAATGAAGTGATAGAGTTTGTCAGCACCTGAATACCATCTGCACCAGAAAAGGTTATCAAAGGTCTAGAACACTGTTGGAGCAGATGCTACTCAGCTGTAGGTAAATACAACTCTATCCACCTCCCAAATGGCTAGAACATCACACTCATGAAATTTCACAGAGATTGATAAACTTCTTTGTCTTTGGGGCCTGGAAATGTTTGCTGTATTGTTTTTTGTTTTCCTTTGATTTTTTTTTTTAAGTATTAAAAAACAAAGGTTTAGCCTAGAGACAGTAGTCAACTCTGATTGTGGCAAGGGACTAAAAGAGCCATTTCCTAGAACTTTGAACCTGATAACATTGCCTCCTCCTGAGAAAAGAGGTTTTCTCAATTCAGGCTTCCACACTATTCATACAAGATCACATAAATCAAATATTTATAAGCCAGGAACTGCATACATAATATCAAGCCTACTAGACAGTTCTAAATTCTTTGTCAGCGTTTCCCAGGTGGCAACAGTGGTAAAGTATACCCCTGCCAAAGCAGGAGCTAAAGAGACCCAGGTTCAATCCCTGGGTCAGAAAGATCCCCTGGAGTAGGAAATAGCAACCCACTCCAATATTCCTACTTGGAAAATTCCATGGATAGAGGAGCCTGGCAATGGGGTCTCAGAGAGTCAGATGTGACTGGGCACCCACATGCATGCAATTCTTCATCAAGTTTTAAAAGACATGGACATTTTTAACCTTTGCAAAATAATAAAATTACAGAGATGGAGAATAGATTAGTGGCTCCTAGGGATCAGTGATAGGAGAAGGGTGCAAGTGTGGCCATAAATGGACAGTATAGGGAGTCCTGTGGTAATGATACCACCATTACTTTAAGAGTAAATTAAGTATCTTTAATTGTGGTGGTTACACAAATCTATATATGTGATGGAATGCGAAAGTAGGAAGTCAAGGTATACCTGGAGTAATAGGCAAATTTGGCCTTGGAGTACAAAATGAAGCAGAGCAAAGTCTATCAGAGTGTTGCCAAGAGAACACACTGGTCATAGCAAAACACCCTCTTCCTACAACACAAGGAAGACTCTACACATGGACATGACCAGATGGTCAATACCAAAATCAGACTGATTATATTCTTTCAGGCAAAGATGGAGAAGCTCTATACAGTCAGCAGAAACAAGACTGGGAACTGACTGTGGCTCAGATCATGAATGCCTTAGTGCAAATTTCAGATTTAAATTGAAGAAAGTAAGGAAAAACACTAGACCATACAGGTAGGACCTAAATAAATCCCTTACGATTATACAGTGGAAGTAACAAATAGATTCAAGGAATTAGATCTGATAGAGTGCCTGAAGAACTATGGATGGAGGTTCATGACATTACACAGGAGTCNAGTGCAAATTTCAGATTTAAATTGAAGAAAGTAAGGAAAAACACTAGACCATACAGGTAGGACCTAAATAAATCCCTTACGATTATACAGTGGAAGTAACAAATAGATTCAAGGAATTAGATCTGATAGAGTGCCTGAAGAACTATGGATGGAGGTTCATGACATTACACAGGAGTCAGTGATCAAGACCACCCTGAAGAAAAAGAAATGCAAAGAGGAAAAATGCAAAAAGAATTATCAAAAAAGCAAGAGAGTTCCAGAAAAACATCTACCTTCTGCTTTATTGACTACGCCAAAGCCTTTGAATGTGTGGATCACAACAAAATTTGGAAAATTCTTAAAGAGGTGAGAATACCAGATCATCTTACCTGCCTCCTGAGAAATCCTAAGGCCTCTGAGGAGGCCTTACAAATAGCTGAGAAAATAAGAGAAGCTAAAGGCAAAGGAGAAAAGGAAAGATATACCTATTTGAATGCAGAGTTCCAAAAATAGCAAGGAGAGATAAGAAAGCCTTCCTCAGTGATCAGTGCAAAGAAATAGAGGAAAAGAACAGAATGGGAATGACTAGCGATCTCTTCAAGAAAATTAGAGATACCAAGGGAACATTTCATGCAAAGTGACACAATAAAGGACAGAAATAGTATAGACCTAACAGAAGCAGAAGATATTAAGAAGAGGTGGCAAGAATACATGGAAGAACTATACAAAAAAGATCTTCATGACCCAGATAAGCACAATGGTGTGATCACTTACCTAGAGCCAGACATTCCAGAATGCGAAGTCAAGTGGGCCTTAGGAAGCATCACTACAAACAGAGCTAGTGGAGGTAATGGAATTCCAGTTGAGCTATTTCAAAACCTAAAATATGATGCTGTGAAAGTGCTGCACTCAATATGGCAGCAAATTTGGAAAACTCAGTAGTGGCCACAGGACTGGAAAAGTCCGTTTTCATTCCAATCCCAAAGAAAGGCAATGCCAAAGAATGCTCAAACTACTGCACAATTGCACTCATCTCACATGCTAGCAAAGTAATGCTCAANTGAAGGCAGAAGGAGAATGGAACGACAGAGAATGAGATGGTTGGATGGCCTTACCAACTCGATGCACATGAGTTTGAGCAAGCTTTAGGAGTTGTTGATGGACAGAGAAGCCTGGTGTGCTACAGTCCATGAGGTCACAAAGTCAGACACAACTGAGCGACTGAACTGAAACATTTTTTCCCTGAATATGCTGAGTCAAACTTGGTTGAGTAATTTTCATGAACACTATTGTGGAGTAATTTTCGGTTAGGGTAAGAAGATGGATTTTTCTTAAGTGTCTGGCCAAAAAAAACCTCCATGACTCTTTCTCCTCTGGCTATAAGGATTAGTATACACAGACTCTACCTACCTTACACTTATAACCCAGTTGAGTTAAAAAGAAGTTACTATAATGAAAAAAATGCCATTTTTCCTAATTATCCAGAGAAATTCAAAGGTGACACACTTATGTTAAGGAAAATTGAAAATGTTCAGCAAAATATTTTGTAAAATAGAACTGTTCACTTAAAACAGGAAACAACTGAATTATAAAAATAATGATGTTGCAAGTTTCAATATACAACTTCTAACATGTACAGCTCAGCCTGATTTTCAAAATATAAATATACAGTTTTAAAAATTCCCTTATGTGTTTGAAAACTACTTCCTAGTTCAAATTACATTAAACCTGTTTGTTTCTAAATTGTCTAAAATTACAAACACAGTGTCAAAGGTATAATGGAATGATAGAATGTTTAAGATAGAATGGACAGAAGGACAAGCTACCTAACTCCAGCCAGAATTTTCAGACTGGTGTTTTTCTACTATTCCTTATTCAACGTAAATTTCGCAATACCCTTTAAAGCAGTCGTGCTGCAAAGAGCAGAAAGAAAAAACAAACCACACTTAGGTCAGGAGACAGAAGAACTAGAATTATGAACTCAGACAAGGAACATGCACTCATGGCGTGATTGACCACCCCTGAATACTGTCTGTGAAAGAACAATGATTGAAAATTGCTCATGCTTTTAGTGCACTTGGGATTTTGTTTTAGTTTGTAAAGGACACATAAAGAACAAAAGGATAAAATGTTTCCACCTGTGCTCTAGCATAAGGGTCACCCTTGCGGACGAAAAGCTCACATACAAGTATTTGAGTGAGAAAAAGAACTACTTAATCCAGAGGGCAGTGGTGCTGTGGTGGAGAATGAACAAAAAGGGCAAGCACTCAGCACTTTAGGGCTGAGATGAGAAAATATAGAGGAACCATGAAATCCAAACGAGTTCTGAGTAAGCATGCTCCTATCTGACGGTGCAATAGCAATTAGATTAAGTTTTGTACCATCAATAAGAACTGTTATTGCAAGTGAAATGAATAGTTTAAGCATTGATTTCTTTAAATCCTCCCTGGAAATATACAACTTGCTCGATACAGCATCCATATAAATTGTATTCTAATAACTATTTAGTTCATCCATATATTCATCTAACATTCACACTGGGGGTCACATTAATGCACCTGTCATTCATTCACTTATTCAATGTATATTTACACCATGTCTGTTATATGATGGTTACTTTCCTAGACACTAGGGATACAAATATAAATTAGAAAACGTTTTAACCTTCCAACCAATCTAGGATTCTTTCTTAAAATATCCCTGAAAGCTAGTCCCTCTATGACTAGATTCAGTGACAGGAAACATAATTTTTCTGGCATCCAATTTCACTTCTAGACTAATAAAATTGTCTAAGAATTCTATTTGAGGTAGGTATAAACTGTTTCACAATATTGATGGTACATATAATAAATGTCATAATTTTGAAATTAGGCAAACCAAATTAAAACAAATTCACCAAGACTGGCAGGAAAGTCACTATGAGTTTTTCCATAGGAAGACACACACACCCTTAGGCAAACACCTGCAAATAGATAATACACACTCATTCATATAGCAGTGAACCAGTGAAGTTGCTCAGTCATGTCTGACTCTTTGCAACCCCATGGACTGTAGCCTACCAGGCTCCTCCATCCATGAAATTTTCCAGGCAAAAGTACTGCAGTGGCTTCCCATTTCCTTCTCCAGGAAGATCTTCCCGACCCAGGGATCGAACCCAGGTCTCCAGCACTGCAGGCAGACACTTTACCTTCTGAGCCATCACAGGGAAGCCCGTTCATACATACACAGACACAGTTTATTCTAAAGTGAAAATCAAACATGATCTCTCAGACACACAGCCATTCTTTCTCCACTCTCTGCCTAGTGCAATGACTCTGTGTGAAACATATTTAGGTACCTATGATTCATTGTGGATTGGCAGTGCAATTGGCCATGGCAGATTTTCCCTGAGACCTAGACACTTAACACCAAGGCATTCACAGCCTCTCAGCGCTGCAACCTCCAAGATCCTGCAGTCTCAGAGCTGATACAGTCATGGAGAGTCTAGAACCAAGTTCACCTGAAAATGCACTACTCTCTCTAAGCTACCAACAATATCTCTAGGTCAACACTTTAAGCACACAGCTTATGTCTCCTTTCCTCTTAGACAATTAACTCTAATTGCTTCTCAGAGCCTTGACTTGTTAATTTTTCCTTAAGGGTAAGAAAGATAAGGATTTTAAAGAAAACGCAACTACATTTTTGGAATAAGGAAGGGGAAAATACTTTTCATTGTTTTAAGTATGGTTAATTTCTCCATAGGTGGTTCTGCATAATTAAATGTTAATAACTTTTCTATTACATTCACCGTGAGATGAAATCTGTCATCCTGTAAATTCTTCCCAACAGTACTAATCACACCTTTTGTAAAATCTCCTGTCATAGAAAAGAGGCCATGATATTTAAGACAGCTCTCAGGTCTATTGAAGTCTTCTCCAGTTTAAATATGCTCAGTGTCTTCAATTGCACCCAGCAGCACTTTATCGTATTTAACACTGAAGACCTCTAATGAAGCTAGAATTTTTTTTAAGTAGAAGAATGGTATGCCAGAATGGTAAATAATTCTAAAGTACTTGATTTTGCATCTAAGGGCTCAAACCCAATGATGAATGATTTTAGTCTGGCTGGCATTAAACTAGCATCTGGAGAACGATGTCAGGTGGGCCTTAAAGAAGCACTGCTATTAATAAAACTAGTGGACACGACAGAATTCCAGTAGGACTATTTAAACGCTAAAGAATGATGCCACCAAGGTGTTGCATTCAATATGTCAACAAATCTGGAGGACCCAGCAGTGGCCACAGGACTGAAAAAGGCCAATCCTCATCCCAATTCCTAAGAAAGGTAGTACCAAAGAATGTGCTAACCATCAGACAATTGCATTCATCTCCCATGCCAGTAAGGTCGTGCTTAAAATCCTGCATGCTAGACTTCAGTATTATGCAAACCAACAATTTCTAGATGTCCAAGCTGAGTTTAAAAAAGAAAGAGGACCAGAGATTGAATTTCCAACATTTGTTGGGTCATAGAGAAAGCTAGGGAATTCCAGCAAAATATCTATCTCTGTTTCATCAATTACACCAAAGCCCTTGATTGTGTGAATCATAATAAACTGTGGAAAACTCTTAAAGAAATGAGAATACCAGACTATCTTATCTGTCTCCTGTGAAACTTGTATGCAGGTCAAGAAGCAAGTTAGAACCCTGTATGGACCAACTGATTGGTTCAAGATTGAGAAAGGAGTACAACAGGGCTGTCTGCTATAACCCTGTTTGCTTAATCTATACACTTAACACATCATGAGAAATGCCAGGCTGGATGAATTACAAGCTGGAATAAAGATAGGTGGGAGAAACATCAATAACCTTAGATATGCAGATGATACCAGCTGAAAGCGAAGAAGAATTAAACAGCATCTTGATGAGGGTGAAGGAAGAGAGTGAAAGAGCTGACTTAAAACAAAATATTAAAAAAAACTAAGATCACGGCATCCAGCCCCATTACATCTTGGCAAATAGAAGGGGAAAATGTGGAAGTAGTGACAGATTTCTTCTCCTTGGGCTCTAAAATCACTATGGATGGTGACTGCAGCCATGAAATCAGAAGACGATTGCTTCTTGGCAGGAAAGCTATGACAAACTCAGACAGTGTGTTGAAAAGCAGAGACATTACTCTGCTGATAAAGTTCCATATAGTAAAGACTATGGTCTCCCCAGTGGTCATGTATGGTTGTAAGAGCTGGACCATAAAGAAGACAGAGTGCCGAAGCATTGATGCTTTTGAAATATGGTGCTGGAGAAGACTCCTGGAAGTCCCTTAGACAGCAAGGAGATCAAACCAGTCAATCTTAAGAGAAAGTGAAAGAAAGTGAAAGTGAAGTCGCTCAGTCGTGTCCGACCCTTCGCGACCCCGTGGACTGTAGCCTACCAGGCTTCTCTGTCCTTGGGATTCTCCAGGCAAGAGTACTGGAGTGGGTTACCATTTCCTTCTCCAGGGGATCTTCCCGACCCAGGGATCGAACCTGGGTCTCCCGCATTGGAGGCAGATGCTTTAACCTCTGAGCCACCAGGGAAGCCCAATCTTAAGAGAAATCAACCTCAAATACTCATTGGATGGACTGATACTAAAGCTGAAACTCCAGTATTTTGGTCATCTGATGTGAATAGCCAACTCATTGGAAAAGTCCCTGATGCTGGGAAAGATTGAGGGAGAAGGAGTAGAGGGCATAGGAGGATGAGATGGCTGGGTGGTTTCACTGCTGCAAGGGACAGGAACTTGGGCAAACTTCAGGAGGTGGTGAGGGACAGGGAAGCCTGGCATGCTGCAGTCCGTGGGGTGGAAAGAGTCAAACACAACTCAGCAACTGAACAACAGCAACAAAGCTTTAAGAACATCTTCACTTCTTAGCATCCTTTTTTTCTCTTCCCTCTTCTCATCAGCTGATAAAATTGTTTCATTGGCCAGTCTAACTCAGACATGGAGATTAATCCATCAAGCTATCATAGTAAGTCTCTAGTCATTGACATGATCCAACTAACTCTTTGCTTCTCGTTATTCTTTGTGTATTAATAAATCACCAGTACCTGTTTAAAGAAAAAGTGAAAGAATCTATACAAAAGTGCATTCAATGGCAAAACAGAGTGGTCAATTTAATCAGGAAAAGTTGATGAGAAATGGGTTAATAAAAGCTCCAAAGAAAAAGAAAACCTTGAAATCTAACTTTGTTAGCTGGGCAATGGTGAAAAAGAGAAGTGTTTTTTTTTTTTTTTTTTTTTTTAGGGGAGAGGGGCTGTTCCACACGGCATGTCAGATCTTAGTTCCCTGAGCAGGGATCAAACCTGTGTCCCCTGCAGTGGAAGCACGGAGCCCTGACCACTGGGCCTCCAAGGAATCCCCTAGAAGGGGTTTCTTGGCAAAGAATTTTAGGCTTGCCCCAGCCTAAATTCAGTTACTAAGTTAACAGACATCAAGGAAAGCTGAGTTCAGGGTATCAGTGGTTCAAGTCAACTTTTTCTCTACCTGGGTTAACTATGGGATTTTGCCTTTTCTCTCTGGCCAACTCTTTGGCTTTTTTTAAACAATGTGAACCCTTACCTTACTTTCCAGTATTCCCCAGGGCTTAGATTCCTGCTTTCCACTTCAAGCACCTAGAAGATAAAAAGCTCTTTGTATATCTGAGCCTTGTAACTGGGGCCCTCTCTCCCCTGCACCTTCCTACACACATATCTACAGCCAAATCAGCCAGCCTAGATGCAACCTTGGATTCTTTTCCCTACAAAAATGCTGAGATGTTCTCCTGTTTGAGTTTCCTTCATTTGGCCATTTTTAGTAAGTTCTGTGAAGACTTTTCCTACTAGTGGGTTTGTTTGGTCTCTGGATTCCAATCTTTCCCAGTTTGGCCATCATAGCCAAGTCATCATTATAACTCATTTGTAAAACATCTACTTTGCTTGTAAAGAGCAAAACTGACTTCATGTGATTTATTTCACCTAAAAAAAATAATAATGGTTTCAAAAGACTGTTAAAAAAATGTAAACAAGACTTCCAATTCAGATAGGCTAGAATACTTTGTGATAAACTAAAGTTGCCACAAAGAACAAGCAGAAAAGCCTGATAAAACAATGTTTATAATCATTAGACATTTGAGGAAGGAACTGAAGCTATGGAAGTTAAAATACTGAAGGAAGACTCTCAGAAAGGTAAGCTAACTATCTGAAGCAGCTTTGTTCCTGGGGTTTTTGCTGACTCTGGGGGTCAGGCAACAGGCTCAGAATCTGAAAAATCTGGGCTTGGCTTAAGCAGAGTGCCATGGAGTTAGGGTGACAAAATTGGACACTGCTGCTGCTGCTGCTAAGTCGCTTCAGTCGTGTCCAACTCTGTGTGACCCCATAGACGGCAGCCCACCAGGCTCCCCCGTCCCTGGGATTCTCCAGGCAAGAACACTGGAGTGGGTTGCCAGTTCCTTCTCCAAGGCAAGAGAGTGAAAAGGGAAAGTGAACTCGCTCAGTCGTGTCCGACCCTCAGCGACCCCATGGACTGCAGCCTAAACAGGCTCCTCCGTCCATGGGATTTTCCAGGCAAGAGTACTGGAGTGGGGTGCCAATGGAGACCAAAAGTTCTTAAAATTACTTTTGTCAAATTTTGAAGGTACATGAGGTTGGAGGCAGAAGCTTCTGAAAACAAGAATATTTTTCAGAGTCTTTCAAAGCTTTGGACATTATAGATTGAAGTTAAGGACCTATCAGAGAAAGGATTCCTAGTAAATATACTGGACTCCTAGTTCAAAGACTTGTAGAGCTTACCCTAGGAGCAAGAGCAAGTAAGCAATGGACCACAGACTTAAAAAAAGAAAAAAATAGCTGCCATTAGGCCTTCACACAGCACAGTCATCTGTTGGATCAGCTTCCACTCTACAAGCCATACTTATAAACAATGTCTAATGTTTTTCTCTTTTTCTCAAAAGAGAAAAACAAGCAATAAAAATAGACGTACAAGTGATCTGAATATTGCTTTAGCAGACAAAAGTTTAAAGAACTATCATTAATAAGTTCATGGAAAGAGAGGGAAAGATGGAGAAACTATATTAAAATGGAGATGTTTTTGCCACAAAACTGATGTCCATCAAATAATCAAGTGAAAATTCTGGAATTAAAAAAAAAGTGTCTGTCATTAAGAACTAAATAGATGGGCAAACAAAAGGTTACAGAGACATGATTTATGAACTAGAGGGCAGACAATTTCTCAACAAAAACACAAAGAGAAAAAAGAATGAAAAATCCAGGAAAGATTGTTAGAAATGCGTGGAACACAAGAAAAAGGTTTTGTGCTGTGTGAGTTAGAGCACAAAAGAAGAGGATTGAAACAATGGGGAGGAAGAAATATTTACAAAGATAAAGACCAACAGCTTTCCATTGATGAAACACATCCATCCAGACTTGAGAAATCCATTGAACCATAAGTAGGATAAATCCAAACAAAACCATACTTTTCATGTAATAGAAACAAAATTACCTTGAACTATAATTACAAGCGTCAGATATAGTACTTCAGTTCTCAAAGGTGTGACTAGTTATTATTGCAAAATACTACTTACAGGTCACAGAGGCACTCAATTTTTTTTTCTCAGGAGCTATCCATCCATTCCAGTCAGGCTAAGATGGAAATTATTAAGAAGCTTCACTGTTTGTCAAGATGCTAACTTCTCCCAAAAGAATACAGAATAGCAAATAGGAGTAAGGAGAAGAGAGACTCAAAATTTCATCAATAAGTTTGAGTCCCCAGCTACAGAAATCACATATATTTCTTTATTGCTTCATCATCACCTTTAATCACAAAGTCTGCTGATGGTTAATGAATAGACTGAGATCACAAACCACCATGAACACAGGTGGTATCCCAGAACTTTCTCGTGACTCAGGACTGTTGAGTTGGCTGCAACTCTGTTGTATTAGCAGCATTTGAACACTAAATGGTAAAATGACTTTCAAGTAGCTGCTGAATGATTAAGTAATGTGGGAAAGTCACAAGCACAGAGAGTAATTAATGTTGAAAAGCAACAGGCACACTTCCCTGGGAAATAGCAGCAGTAGGGAGTCCAGCACAGTGAGTAGCTATCAGGGAAGGATTATTCTGGGAACAAAGCCAGAAGCCAAACTCTAGCATAGGTCTATAAACAACTAATTCTTCAAATAATTAATTTCCTTTATCTAGTGTGCAAAGTATTTTTGGTTCTATATTGCATTGGAAAGGGAAATGTCCTCTTCCATGTTATTATCTGACCCATTTCTGCCAGTTACAGCCCCTCCTGAGGGTGGCAGGTCACCATCTGCTGAGTCAGAGCCCAGATACTCGCTGAGCCCTGTTTACATAGTGGCTGAAGTCACTGGGCCTTCACGTCAACACTATGGAGTGTAGCATTCTCTTCTCTTTTCTATGGCAAATTTCAGCTTTTTCTCTCTGCATCTCCAACTGTGTCATCAGTTAGGTAAGGGCAATCTTGGAACCTACATTTTTTTCCTAATGAACCAAATGAACCAAAACTAGATTATGGAGGAAGTGCTCTCTCTACTTCCTGACTGAGTGTACCAATCAGGGCCCTGCAATTGCAGCATTACCAGAGGGCCCTGCAATTGCAGATTATTGAAAGTTCTTGGCATAGGTAACAATAAACTTGCATTTTGATTTGTTATTTCTTACGCATAGCTCCCACTTTTTAAAAACTTGAGGGGAGGAGAGATACTCAGTAAGGCATATTTTGGACACTATAGAATCTGTAGCCCTAAAATCATTATAATAATACATCACAAATAGTCTTCACAGCTTCAGTCATGTGATCACTTTAGTCATAACCAAAAATCACTATAAATACCATAACATTTTAATGTATAAAATCAATCTAGATATTTTAAGTGGTAATCCTAATTTAAACATACACAATTTTTTTTTAAATCCTAATCTTAAAATATGTCATGTGTGCCCAGAAATATTTTATATCCTCTAATTTTGAGTTTGACAGTAAGAATATCTAAAAATCTAGGATTTCAATAAGATTGAATTATTAATCATTTTAAAGTGAGTTCCATAGCAACCTTTTATAGAATTACAGAGTTGAGAACACTTAAAATAAGGCATCTTTGGTTGTAAAGGACAGAAAACAAACTCAAGTTACTCTAAGTTAAAAAGAAATTTGTTGTCACAGAGATGAAAAGTACAAAGATAGAACTGACTCCAGAACTTTGCAAGGCAGTTCCTCAAAGAATGTCATTAGGATCTATCTCCATCTCTCAATTCCCTTTTTTCTGGCATGCCTGCTTCCCCTATAAGATATCTACAAGCAAATTAGATTTAGAAATCACAACAGAATGAAATTGTCCCATAGTGATAGCAGAAACCCCATGGCTGCTCTTCAATAGGCCCTGCTTAAGTCATATACCTATCTCTGAAATAATTTCTGTGACTTATTTGGACCTTGGTCATTACTCAGCCATGGGCAACATAGACTGAGGGAATGAGTGATTTCCCTTTTAAAAAGTCAGTTTTAGAGTTAACAGGAAAAGGAATGAGGTTGACCAAGATAGAAACAAACAAATATCTTTTCCCTGAAGTTTTCTCTATAATAGAGAAATTTTAACAGACTCTGCGACCCTGATAATGAAACACATGCATAAATTCACATTTCAAAAATGTTCCCCAAATATAAGAAATCCAATTTGACAACATTTGAAATTACTGAGAGTGTAATTATTATATAAGCTAGTGTGCTCACCCATGCAGAGATCTTTCCCCTCCTCTCCAACTTCTTACTACCATTTAAACTGTCTCTTTTGATGACTCCAACTTGATGGAGACATGTATTTATCATAAATTCAAGTTTTAGACAGGCATAAAGGGAGAAATGAATTCTGCATGTTCTATATAATTTATTCATGATTATAGATGTTAGAAGTTTAAAATTAGAAATTAAGCATTACTGCTTTCTATGTTGTAGAAAGATTTTTAAATGCTGCCTTGGAATAGATCATTACTTTGAAAAATATGCATCTAAACTCTTCATAGGTCCCCCAGTTTAGCTATACAAATGGTAAAGAAAATAGGGTTTCCATTATCTCATTTCAGTTGTTACCTTATGGATTTGCTATGGGCTGAACAAAAATCTTCATTGAGCTATACAAAGATTTTGGTTGGCTTTTCAGAGTTCACTTTGGGTACTGCATAAAACTGAAGAACCAAGCCATTGTGAATCATATTTCTGCTTCATTATAAAGAATAATAGGACATTTAAAAGACCTACACCAAGTCATTAAATTCAGAGCATTCCTCTTCCTCTCTCCCTTGCCTGTGACAGACATCACGAACTGATCAATGTACTCCTTACACCCTTCTCAAAATAGCACTCCAGACAGCTACCATAAACACAGGAAGGCCTGAAAACAAAATTATTTACCAATTTTGTCCTTAAAAAATGTTTACTAAGCCAACCAACAAGAAGTGAAAAATCATCCTGCCTTTTGTCAATGACCTTATCTGGATTGTACTTCCAATCCTGGAGCTTTGGAGCTTAATCTCCTTGGAATTATATCTACCTGTGTCTTTAAGCATAAACAATATCAATAGCTACCTAAAACTCCAGAGTTATTGAATGTTCCATGATTCTGTCTAATCCCATCCAGAAAGCAATGTGAAATAGCCAGGAACAGCATTCAGAAGTGTTGCTGCCGCTGCTGCTAAGTCGCTTCAGTCGTGTCCGACTCTGTGCGACCCCATAGATGGCAGCCCACCAGGCTCTCCCGTCCCTGGGATTCTCCAGGCAAGAACACTGGAGTGGGTTGCCATGTCCTTCTCCAGTGCATGAAAGTGAAAAGTGAAAGTGAACTCACTCAGTCGTGTCCGACTCTTCGCAACCCCATGGACTGCAGCCACCAGGCTCCTCTGCCCATGGGATTTTCCAGGCAAGAGTACTGGAGTGGGGTGCCATTGCCTTCTCCGCCAGAAGTGTTAGGGACTCTTACCTCCTGGCCATTAGAATAGAATACCTAAAGTATCTCCATCAGAGTGGGTCCCTGGAAGTGTCTAAGGAACCAGAGAGCTCAGGAATAGGCTTTGCTTTACTAAGCCCAAACATCGGCTCCAAAGATGTTCATATCCTCCAGAATTCCCTCAACGCAGAAGACTTCCTCTAGTCACTTCCCCAAATGAAAAGTCTTTCTTCAAAGAATCATGCATTTAACCAACTCAGTTTGCTTTTGAAATAAGTGCAAAGATCTGTTTCTTTTAGACTTCAATCCATTTGCTTCTTTTTTAATGTTCTCTTTGGTTGCCTTGATAAGAAAGCAAGGCAATGAATAAATTAATAAATAATTAGAAAAGAGTGATTGTTTTGATATAAATGTGCTCACCCATGGAATGGTGGTATGGCTTTGGCATCATGTGCTGTACATCTGGGCAGAAGTCTGCTTGGGGAGTTAGCTTGAATCATACCCTCCCTACGTGTGTGGAAGCAAATTCACTGAAATGAATTATTCAGTCTCTGAGGGCAGGAAAGCATTCTGACAATGACATGAACATCAGTTTCAGCATTGTTTCTAGGAGAACCAAGGGATCTTTCTATGAAATGAATTGTTATTAAAATTACAAAAACACAATAAGAAATATATCTCATCAAACAATGTTGTATCTCTCACTTTATGGAATAGTGGTGTTCGGCCAAACAGTATATAAAGGCAAAGTGTTAAAAATCATGTGTATTTCCACAGGGAAAGGTCTACCAAATGACCGAACTGATCAAGGTTTATTGCAAAGCAGTCACAATTATAGCTTGTCTCATGGCATGTACTATGTCTGCTCGTAGGAATAGACCTCCCCAGCAGCTCATTCTTTGGCAGCACTTTTCTTGTTCAAGATCTTCTTTCTAAGGCCAAGCACAATACTATCTCCATCACCAGAAGATAGCATGAATTCTGGACAATTCTGGAAATTATGTGATTCAATATTCCCCAACATGTCCCCTCAGATTCTTTTTGTAAAAGGCACTTATAGTATCTAACAGCTTAAACTTGTCAAAGCAAGTAAAACCGGAAAGATGGAAAGGGCAAACTTGAGAGAAACCTGAATTATCAAACGACCAGCAGTTACTTTCAACCTGAACTATTCTGAGAATATGATTTGAAGGTGTGTTTATAAATAGCTATCTGTCATCTAGAGAACCCCATCAGAAGAAAATATTCTAATTTGCTCCTCTGATTTGACATCAAATTTAAATATTTATTTTAGTTTGATTTTTAGTATGCCTAAAAAGTATAAATACATACATTGCCATAGCACACAAAGAAGCTAAGTAAGTTGCCCACAAGTTGATCAGTTGCTAAGACTCTTTGTCTTTTCTAAATATAACTTTTTGAAATAAACTTGATGTCATTTATGCTAATCCAAATGACTCAATCAAATTTCATAGTTAAGATGTAATTAAATTACATTAGATTAGATCATAGACCCTCCTACACAGTACATAAAATATTGCCAGTTAATTAGCCTGGTCAGTCCTTCATTTATTTATCTTGTTGTGTGCAAGTTATTATGCTAACTGCTGTGACGACTAAAGCAATATACTTAAGCAGGCACAATGTACTCAAGACATAGTAAATAACACTAAGACTACAATCTAGTGTCAAAACTTTTGGTGTAGCAAGAGAGACACAAGGAAATTTCTATGAGAGTTTAAAGAAGAGAGAAAATATTTCCATTTGAAGATATTGAGAGAGTAGCAGAATTTGCATTGAAAGATGGGCAGGGTTTTAACAAGCAGACATAGAAGAGATCATTCCAGGGAGAGAAGAAAGTAAGTGGTACAGAAGTGGGAAAATGTTAGGGGACTGGAGAGAAGCCGAGTTTGGCTGCAAAATAGAGTTGAAGAGAAAAGTTAGTAAACACAGCTCGTGGGGCCAGATTATGGGCACAGCAAACCAAAGGAATTCCAAGTTAGCTGGTAACAAACAATGGGAGTTGTTTAAAGTATTACACAGAAAGACAATGTCTTATGCTTTTAAGATTAATCTAATAAGATGGAGTAGAGAAACACTGGATGCCAAGAAGTAAGCAAAGACACCATAGACTAGTGCCAAGAGAACAGTTACGAGGCCGCAGGTTTCCCTCACAAAAGCCAAGCTCCATGGTGGCAAGAACTGTAACGCTTTTGTTGAGTATACATTCTAGAGTTGAGATACTGAAGAAGAAATGATGGCAGGCCTATGAAACTGACTAACAATGGAAGGAAAGGGAGGTGATTAAGATTTTGAGATTTTAACAGTAATTTTATAATGAATTCAGAAAATCTGAGCGTGAGGCATTCATTCAAAAAATATTTTTGAGCCTCTACTACATGCAAGTTCATATAGAATTTTGAAGGCACTGAATCTGAGGTGCTAAGCCAGATATTCAAGCAGAGATGACCAGCTGTTCAAAATGTGTTTTTACATTCAATAGAGAAATTTCAGACAAGAAAACATTTTAATGACCTCTCAGTTACCCAGGACTTTAGTGTGGCTAGATCATATTTCACATCAAAAATTCTTTTTAGCCTCCCAACTGCAATGTCTGCTTTAGTAATTTATGACCTTCCATTTTAAAGACAATTGTTTGGAAAACACATTTTGCCTTTCCTTCTTATTCCATGGTGAAAAATTATGATGTAATAAGTCCTATAAAATATAGATATTATCCATAAGAAATTCAGAACTTAACAGTTTATCAATTATGCTAATTTTCTCTTAATATCTACATTCTAAATATCACAAAAATGGAATTTTTGCAAAGTAATGATAATCAATCCTGATGACAGAGGTTGGTGAAAATAAAATATATAAATTTTTTTTAAGTTTTAACTGGTTTAAGCAAACGAAATTTCAGTATTGTACTAGTTTGGGCTATGTCTTTTCAAAAACCGAGAGCCTTAGGAAATGTTTACATTTATTCCGTTTTTCTTATAAAATACTTGCCATTCATTTTTTAAAGGAAAAGAGGAGCCATATGATTGGTATACACTTATCCCCCAAAACAAGTCAGTAGAGAATATTCAGAGGGATTTTTCTGAAAGTTCCATTTGTAAGGTAAATTCAAACCTAAAGTATGATTCTCTTTATTTGAGGGGTTAGGGGTAGGACAAAGTTTAAGGGACAAATAAATAAACTTAAGCATATATAATCTACAAATGCCACATACGCTTTAGTGACTCTATTATCCCTTTAAGCCATCTCCTTGGTATTTGCATACATTTACGTACAGGATGTGTGTGTGTGTGTGTGTGTGTGTGTGTATACTGTCTGCTTTCTTTCTAAATTTCTTCTAAAGAGTTAGCATCTTATTGCATTAGGGGGTAGGACAAAGTTTAAGGGACAAATAAATAAACTTAAGCATATATAATCTACAAATGCCACATATGCTTTAGTGACTCTATTATCTCTTTAAGCCATCTCCTTGGTATTTGCATACATTTACGTACAGGATGTGTGTGTGTGTGTGTGTGTGTGTATACTGTCTGCTTTCTTTCTAAATTTCTTCTAAAGAGTTAGCATCTTATTGCATTATCCATCCTAATTTCAGTTACAACTAATGGACACCTATACCTAGTGACTACTAAATTAATTATTGTAACTGGATTCCAATGATTCTATTTATCTTTTTTATTATGGGTATGGGAAGAACACTCCTCAAATTTAATATAAAACATAAAACAGGTCATTTAGCCTAAAGAGCCTTAAGAGAGCTTCTAAATGTGGGTTCTTTGGGTAATAGCACATTTTTGCCTTTTAAGGCATTTGTTTCCCTACTGGTTCATTCTTTAAGATAAATAGCTGTTTCCATACTTTATTGGAAACAGACCATGCAAAATTGGACCCAATAAGCAACCTCTATTCTTAGAATACATTATGAACCCATCTATAAGGTACTTTGCAGAGTTTAACAAGGAAAGGCAGACATCTCCTGTTATATTAAGGCATAACAAAGTAAAATCATCATGTTTCACATCTCATTGGAGAACTCTGAGAGACACATTTTATTCTCAGGAAATTTAAACATATCATAAAAGCTTAACATATACAAATCAAGATAATAATTCCTTAATTATATCTAACATGGATGACACTGGAAAGAATATATTTTGAGAGACCAACTGTGGAAGGAAAATGTTAATATAAATTTTCCACAAAAGTGTAAATAGTTCAGCAGTCTATCCTGTAAGGTACTTGAAAAAAATTCTTAACTAAGTAAAGAGATGAATTAGTTGTTTAGCAAATGACTGGTGTTCTGGGAAAGTACTTGAGTTATGCTTTGGATAAAAGTGAGCCACTCTTCTTGAAAGACCTAAAATACAGCATCCAGGAGACCTCCATTATCCTGCAGAACTAGCACAAAGCTTCCACACTCCAGCTTTCAGCTCTATCACCATGATAACAAGCCACCCTATAAAACTGTCTCTATACCACTGCAAGATTTTCAAAGATAGTGTGGATATTTAAGCTGATTGTATAGAATAGAATCCTTAATAAATTTGGAACTGTTGGCCATTTTAAGGATATTCACAGACTACAATAGAACTTTATATTCTTGCAGTAATAATTGACACAAAAATAGCCTCATGTGGTGACTTTATTCTTACAAGCTTTCTTCGAAAAATGATGCAACAAAATGTTTCACTTCATTTATGCTCTCTTCCTGGCTAATGTGAAATTGCATTAAATCTTTCCTAGGGCCGGGAGTTAGACTGTGGTAGACTTTAATTTTATAGTTATAAATTTGAAAGAAAAAGCAGAACAGAAGATAAAAGAGAAAAAAAAAGAAATAGAACGTTAAGTTTAGTAAACATGCACCAGACCATTTTCCCTTATAATTTATCACTCTTTCTACAAATATTTAGTGAGTCCCAACTCTGTATCAAGTACATATTTTAGCTACTAGGAATACAGAAATAAACCAAACAGAAAAATTTACATTAAACTAGAAGACAAAAGATCAACTGGTAAACAAACACATTTAAAAGAATTTCAGTTAGTGTTTGTGCTCTGAAAAAACTGGCGAGCACTCTGATAGTGACTGGTCTGGGCTAGAAGCGCAGCTTTAGATTGCACAGGTCTTTTTAAGCACTATGGGAAGATGAAGATCTACAAGGTGGTTTTAAGAAGGAAAGAAACATCTAATTTACATTTTTAAAGGATCTTATTGGCTGCTGTGCTGGTAGTAGATCATAAGAGTACAAAAGTGGAAAGAGGGTAACCAGTTGCAGAGTTATTGCAGCAACTCAGGAAAGCAATGGCATCCTGGTCTAGTGTTTAGAAAACAAGATCATCAGAAATAGACCAGTCATACACCTTAGTGGTAGAGCACACATGAATTGACAATGGATTGTATCTGGAGGTGCACCGGAGAAGAAAATGACAACCCTCTCCAGTATTCTTGCCTAGGAAACCCCATGGACAGAGGAGCTTGGTGGGCTACAGACCATGGGGTCTCAAAGAGTTGGACAAAACTGAGTATGACTGAGCATACCTTAGTGGTAGAGCACACGTGAATTGCCAAAGGATTGTATTTGGAGGTTAGGTAAAGAGAAGAATCAGTAAAATTTCTTAGTTAATGAAAGCAATATGGTGCTGCTTACTGACACTGAAAAGCCTGGAGAGAAGCAGATTAGGGGAAATGGTTCTTGTGGGTTGTCCTGTGGCTCTTGAATTAGGGTAGGATACATTCTGCTATGGTAATAATAACTACAAAATCTCAGGGACTTGTTATAACAAAGATGTATTTCCCACTCAGCCTACAAGGTCAGTGTTCAGGAGTGAGGCTATGCACTGCTGCTGCTGCTGCTGCTAAGTCACTTCAGTCGTGTCCGACTCTGTGCGACCCCATAGACGGCAGCCCACCAGGCTCCCCCGTCCCTGGGATTCTCCAGGCAAGAACACTGGAGT
>SJYT01078190.1:0-146984 GCA_006410635.1 Cephalophus harveyi
AGCCATACCCTTCTCCAGGGGATCTTTTCAACCCAGGGATAGAACCCGGGTCTCCTGCACTGCAGGCAGATTCTTTGTTATCTGAGCCACCATGGAAGCCCTAATTTAGCCTAGTGATTCTCAAAGTGTGTTACAGGATCAGCAGCCTCACTGCTTTTGGCAGCTTATTAGAAATGTAACTTTTTGAGCCCCAACTCAGACACTGAATCAGAAATTCTGGGGGTGAAATCCATATTGAAACTAGCCATCAGGTAAACTGGTGCACTCAAAGATTCCAGATCTATGAAGTAGCCTTAACTACCTGGTGTGTTGCTGTACTGAATATGGATATCCTCATTTTCCAACTACGGTTCTGTGAGAGAAGGTTCTGTCTTTTCCTGTGTCTCTCCAATTGTGTGCAGAACAGAGCTAAGCACTTAACTGATGGATATAGAAGGCTTATTCTATCGTGTTTGGAATAGAATTGTGTCTGTTCCAACATATATCTGGCATTGGTTTCTATCCTTGAATTATAACTTTCTCTGACTTCCTAAGTTCATTGTCAAAGCCAAGATGATTAAAACTATAACATTCATCAGCAATTGTCAATGTTACTAGTGCATTTTTGACACCAAATTGAGAGCATAAACTTTCTCTTAAGGAAGTCCTAACATATACATTTGGCATCTGTACATACATTTGGCTGATTAACAGTGATAAGACCACAGTTAAGAGAAAACTAATGCACCCTTACCGTGAAAGCTCCATTAGCTGGCTTCCAGGTCAAAGCTCTGGTCAGAGAGTGTGGATTTTGTCCTTTTATCCTGGATTATGCTGTACTAGTGGTAAAGAACCTGCATACCAATGTGGGAGACATAGAGACACACGTTCGATCCCTGGGTCAGGAAAGTCCTCTGGAGAAGGAAATGGCTACCCACTCCAGGACTCATGTCTGGGAAATCCCATGGACAGAAGAGCCTGGTGGGCTCCAGTCTATGGGGTTGCAAAGAGTTGTGCACACACACACACAAGACATCCTGTTCTCTGAGAACAGTGGAGCTAACTGTTCTACCATTTCCACAGAAGCATCACATAATCAAGAAGTAAATATTTCTAAGTGACAGAAGACATGGCTTCTGTTCTTTAACACTTATTTTTAGGAACATCAGAGGGCTTCTGAGATTAGCTCCAGAGATAAGTCTTCTGCTTCTTATCTCTCCCCTGAATCCACTTGCTACATGCAGTGAGGGGCAGGCACGCATACAGGAAGGTTTTTTTGAGTCTGACTCCAGATTTCCACTTTGCCCACAAAGATTGTATACTCAAAGCTATGGTTTTCCAGTAGTCATGTACAGATGTAAGAGCTGTACCATAAAGAAAGCTGAGTGCTGAAGAATGGATGCTTTTGAATTGTGGTGCTAGAGGACTCTCAAGAGTCCCTGGGGCAGTCAGATCAAACCAGTCAATCCGAAAAGAAATCAACTTTGAATATTCATTGGAAGGACTGATGCTGAAGCTGAAGTTTTGGCCACCTGATACAAAAAGCTGACTCTTTGGAAAAGACCCTGATGCTGGGAAAGATTGAGGGCAAGAGAAAGGGGCAGCAGACGATGAAATGGTTGGATGGCATCATCGACTCAATGGACAGGAGTTTGAGCAAACTCCAGGAGTTAGTGAAGAACAAGAAGGCCTGGCGTGCTGCAGTTCATGGGGTCACAAACAGTCAGACACAGCTTAGTGACTGAATACCAGCAGTTAGGTTTCTAAAAGGAGTTCCTGGACTTCTTCACTGGCTGAAGGGACAAGGGCTATGGGTCTCAAGCTTTTGTATATCTGAGAATCACCTCGGGACATGTTTAAAATGTACCTGGGTCCCTCTGGTGAAATTCTGATTTATTGGTCTGAAGTTTTTAGCAAGTGCTCATAGAGACTCCAATTTATGATGTCTGTAGATTACACTTAAAGTATGAGAACAGCCCTACTTAGAGTATTTAGCATAGACTGATACCCCAGGGAGGGGGCAAAAAGCAGAGCTCTGATCACCACCTCTTTGCAGTCAGTTATTAGAAATGCATTAGCCAGAGAGCGTATGCTGCATTATCACATATGTGAGTACTTATCACTCAAATATTATTTGTTCATTCAACAAACATTATCACGTATACTGATAACACGTCCAAGTCCTGTGCTAAGCACTGGGGGTACTCGGGGAACAAGACAGTCAGTTTGAAAAAGGCCTAAGGCAGATTTTACAATATAAAAGAAAAGCATTCAGATAACACAATTATGAAAAAATGCCTTGAGCCAAAACACATTTATTAAGCATCTCTTATCATTGGAAAAGACCCTGATGCTGGAGGGATTGGGGGCAGGAGGAGAAGGGGACAACAGAGGATGAGATGGCTGGATGGCATCTTGAGTTTGAGTGAACTCTGGGAGTTGGTGATGGACAGGGAGGCCTGGCGTGCTGCAATTCATGGGGTCGCAAAGAGTCGGACACGACTGAGCGACTGAACTGAACTGAATTGATATAGATACTAAAAACCCCTAGAACCACAGCCTGTAGATCTTCCACTTATCAGTTTTGTAATATTGGAAATTACTCTCTCTGTCCCTCAGTTTATTCACCTGGAAAAGCAGTTCAGTTGCATCTTTTGATCATTGTGAGAATTACATCAATTAATACACATTAAGTACTGAGAGCAAAACTTGACACTTGATAGCCCTCAATAAATGTTATTACTATTGCCACTGTTATTACCTAAAGAACTACAGTCTCACCCATGTGAGGCTCTACAGGAATATGATCAGAAATCAGAATCTCATTACTTCCTAAAATGGCCCTTCAGATTTCTGAAGAGCTCTACTTACTGAAAAGCTCTGCTGTATGCTGAGCCAAAGTATACTTTCCTAGAATTTCCGTCTACTGGACACTCTTCTTTCCAGTATCATACTGTATAAAAAGATTGCTTCTCTTCTACATGAAATTCCTTCATATATGCAGATTACTACCATTTCTTCTCTCAGACTTCTCTTTCTGCTTGATCAGCAGTTCCTCCAATGACATAATAAGAGCAATAACACCAGTCTTATATTTTATAAATCTCTGTCACATATTTTATGTGAGCATCTCAGCATACAGAATAAATATTACCATCATCACCATTTTATAGGTCAATACATTCAGGCTTGCAGAAGCAATTGATTCATGCGAGATCACAGCTAGTAGGTGGTGAAACTGAGAATTAAAGGGTGCCTCTTAAAAAGATGTCCAAGCCTCTCTTCTACACCACATCTATTTTTAATGCCATACTTTAAGTATAATACTCCAGTTGCACAGTGGATTCTCCCGTGTCTTCAAGTGCATCTTTTTATTACTGTAACTTGAGGTTATTATCAGTAAGAATTCAGCCAAGAGAAACCTCTCTACAACTTGTAAACCTAGGGAACGAAAATAGAAGGAATGGGTTTCACATGTGATAGATGAATTGTGAGGCCAAATAGAGGATACGAAGGCATCCAAGGGATTAACCAAAGCAGGAAGAATGACCACCCCAGAAATGGCATCCAGAGCCAGGTCTGCACAATAGAAGCTGGTAATTAAGACCAACTATGATTTGTGAGAATGAGAGCCACAGGACACTGGGGATAGGGAAAAAGAAACACTCTTGCTCGGCTCTTGTCATCCTCCAGCTGTCAGCCAAGGCCCGGCATCGGCTGAATGTAACCAGGAACTAGAGTCCAGGAGAGCTTGGGAAATATAGACCCTGCTTTACAGAGCACAGGTAGGGAAGAGTGAGGTCTGAGAACAACCTGGCTATTAGAGGCACACATCATATTTCTAATTCATTTTGAGCTTACTGTCAGGTTAAAACCAGGTCATGTTTCACATGAGCTCTTAGCAAACTAGGTCTTTTTTGCTTGTATTTGGCAATTGGTTTTTTGAGTTTAAGTAAGGTCTTTACTTTTACTTCATCTTTTGACTTTTGGTCAGCTTTCTAGATGCTCTAAATCTTTCATCTTCTCTAACCTTGTATAATCTATAAATCAATAAATATGGTTTATTAGCTATATAAATTATTATTAAATACTTTGAATGTGGGATAAGGCTTGATTGAGATCAACCACTAAGAAGGACCAAGGTAGGGTAGGTGAGGTACCTACTTGGGCACAAAATTGGGGCAGGGGAATGCAAAAAAACTCAGTAATAAAGATAGTATTATAATACATAATTTTTAAAATCAAAATTAATGCAAAATTCCAGGGTAAATACCAAATATCAAAATCATAAAGACAGACTCCATGGTGAATAACATTTACCAATTTCTCACCCACCTTTAAGTTCTCTGTTTTATACTCTAACCTACCCTTTTCATCTATTACTGAAGGATAAAATAAAGCACCCTGTTAAATATCTATCAAATGCTTTGATACATTATGTTCTCAAATCTGGAACACTAATTTAATGATAGTGTGAGGTGAGGTGAGGTGAAGTCGCTCAGTCGTGTCCGACTCTTTGCGACCCCATGGACTGTAACCTACTAGGCTTCTCTGCCCATGGGATTCTCCAGGCAAGAATACTGGAGTGGATTGCCATTTCCTTCTCCAGGGGATCTTCCCGACCCAGGGATCGAACCTGGGTCTCACATCATAGTGCGTTCAGAAATATGAGAGTGGTGAGAAAATCTGAACAACATGATTGACACGTAAGGATGAGATATTTTGGGCTTTTAATCTTAGAGATGGTAAATACCCACTTTAGAACAAGAAGAACAGTCTGACTCAGCTAATCCAAGTACACTTTCTTTTCCCTTCTTAATCGAAGGATAATTGCTTTACAATATTGTGTTGGTTTCTGCAGAACATCAACATGAATCAGCCATAGGTACACACATGTCCCCTCCCTGTTGAACTTCCCTCCCACCTCCCACCCCATCCCAGCCCTCTAGGTTGTCACAGAACACCAGTTTGAGCTCCCTGTCATACAGTAAATTCCCACTGGCTATCTGTTTTACATATGATAATGTATATGTTTCCATACTACTCTCTCCATTTGTCCCACCCTCTCCCAAGGCAATGGCACCCCACTCCAGTACTCTTGCCTGGAAAATCCCATGGACGGAGGAGCCTGGAAGGCTGCAGTCCATGGGGTCGCTAAGAGTCGGACACAACTGAGCAACTTCACTTTCACTTTTCACTTTCCTGCATTGGAGAAGGAAATGGCAACCCACTCCAGTGTTCTTGCCTGGAAAATCGCAGAGACAGGGGAGCCTGGTGGGCTGCCGTCTATGGGGTCGTACAGAGTCGGACACGACTGAAGTGACTTAGCAGCTTAGCAGCTCCTAAGGACACTTTTTAATCACTCTGTTAAAACCACCCACAAACAAGAGACAGCTCTTCCTCATTCACACCCTAAGTAAAGTAAGTAAGTAAAGTCACTCAGTCGTGTCCTACTCTTTGCGACCCCATGGACTGTAGCCTACAATACTCCTCCGTCCATGGGATTTTCCAGTCAAGAGTACTGGAATGGGTTGCCATTTCCTTCTCCAGAGGATCTTCCCAACCCAGGGATCGAACCCAGATCTCCCGCATTGTAGGCAGACGCTTTACTGTCTGAGCCACCAGGGAAGTCTCATTCACATCCTAATAACTTCTCAAATCCCTTTAAATTTGTAAAACTGACAATCAACTCTAATAAAATACAATCAGCATAATACCCTACGGCTTGATATTTAAATGCTGAATTTGATTATTTAAGTGATGTGGATTTCTGAAGCTCAATGCTTAAAAGACAATTTAAATATTAAGACTTGATAATTTAGATGCATGGATTGCACCTCTAGTGATAATCCAGTGTCAGTCACTCATTCGCATCTGCTCTTTGTGACCCCATGGACTGTAACCCACCAGACTCCTCTACTGATGGAATTCTCCAGGCAAGAATACCAAAGTGGATTGCCAATTCCTTCTCCAGGGGATCTTCCAGACCCAGGGATCGACCCCGAGTCTCCAGCATTGCAGGCAGATTCTTTACCATCTGAGCCACTGAGTAGGAAATGGCTACCTATTCCAATATTCTTGCCTGGAGAATTCCATGGACAGGAGATCCTGGCAGGCCATAGTCCATGGGGTTGCAAAAGTTTGACATGATTGAGCAACAAACACACACACAAATAGTGCATTACACCTAATACCCACAGAAAAAAATAAAATAATGTAAAACCTATGTCATATTATCAAGAGTGTGCTGTTATTTTGACAATGATCTAATTTTTTTGGTAGCTTTTAAATAATATTTCTTTAGTTGCTATTTGTTCTCATGAATGTTATCTGTTTTGGATACATTGCACAGTTTTTGATTTGGCAATATTATTCCCATTAGTCAATCTTCTTAACTGTTTTCAGGACCATCTTTAAATCTTATAAGATTCAGTATAAGTAATATTGGATTTCATCCTTTCTCCTCAAAACTGTAACTTTCAACAAGTAAATATCAGGAATTGTTTTATAGCTAATGACTTGATATCTTAAAATCCTCAAACCACCACTGTAACAAAAGGTGGAAAAAATATAAAATATACTGAGTTTTGACATTAGTAAATACCATGTGATGGCTTGAGTTGATTCAAATGAAGGGAAGAATAGATGTTGTACAAATTTATTTGTAGCAACCTAGTTCTATGTGGTATTTTTTATGCAAAAGAGGTCAAGAAAACCCCTAACAACCCCCTCAGTTCAGCTTTCACATTGTGATCATAAACCAGTTTTTGACTGTAAGATATTCAATCATTTATGGATAGAACAAAATTTATATTAGCATATTCATCATTATACTTTGAAATAAGTTTTGGCATTCACCACTCATGAATAAAAGAATGTTATGCAATGAAATCCTCTGAGGCAATTAGCATAACATAAGAGTTTATTTCTTCAACCAAAACCTTCCACTACTAAGGGCCTTTTTGGAAATTGAACTTAATGCTTCAAAGTACCTATGTGAAAAGAAGATGAAATTTAATTTTTGAAGCTTGTTTTCTTTAATTTTATAGGTTTCCCCTAGAAATGACACAGCAGATACAATTCACAAAATATAAACTAGCTCTCTGTTTTACTTATACTAGTGAAAATGTCTAGATTCTCATTCTGACTGCAACTCATCTTTTCTTTCTCCTGTTTACGTGAAAAATGGGCCAGGAATCTAACCTAACTTCAATGTATGGTAACTTCCCATTTCTTGTGATGTTAATTTAATGGAAATGCTTTGTTTTAGGAATAAAACAGGGTCCTCAATGCTGTACTTACCATTTATCATTATTATTTATAGGACATTTTGCTTTTCAGAGTATTTTGATGAGGTTCACTAGTTATTTCTCATTGTATCTCTTGGAATGTATGATTAACTCATTTGACACATAAAGAAAATCAGAAATAGAAACATTAAAGCTACAGTTTACACTAAGTCAAAAATATTCATTTCATTCCATCAGTGCAGTTAATCCAGTCATGGAGGAAAAAATAGGAGCTCATTCAAGATATTTGGCACTATCTGGACAATAAAAAAAATCAAACAAAAATAAATACACACATTTGTAGAGATGTCCTAAATGAAATTGTTACCCAGCATGTAAATTTGTTACATAACTAGCTTCTACCCGCTCTACAAATCAATTTAGGGAGATGAGATGAGAAGATGACATTTTTCCTCCTGAAGATATAAGTAATTCCCATTCTATGCATACCAAAATCTCCTATAAAGTTTTTTCTGTGCTTATTTAAGATTAGTTTATCTTACTTTTTCATAGTAAGAATTAGATTTTCTGAAACTTTGAATATTTTGGGAAAAAAGTGGTATCTGATATTTATTGAGTCTTGACTCTGTTCTGGCCACTTTTGTAGATTATTTTAACAGTCCTCGGAAGGTTCATATTCCTATAACATAAATTTTATGCCTAATTTACAGTGGATAAGAGTCAGGCAGAGAAGTCAAGGAAATTATCCAAAATCACAAAACTATTTTTAATAGAGCTGGAACTTGGACTCAGGTACGACCTTAGAACCTGCATGCTTTGCCATTTCATCAGTGGAGAGAAAAGAAATCCAGGGGCTCAACATGGCATCCATCACTATGATTTGTCCTCACTCTTACTCCATAGACCCATAATTTGGTCCCAGGTAAAGGAGGCATGGTGGGTATAACCTGAAATCATTGTTTTCACTAAAATCTCACAAAACAGGAATACTCGGATACTCACAGGACAGAGTCTAACACAAAATGGGGGATGAGTGGGCTTTTCTACCCCTTCTGCACACAATATGCCATGTGCTTCATACCTTCAGCCATTGGAGTTCCCAGAATCTGTATTCTCATTTTGGTACTTGGAAGGTTTTAGCAGAAGAGCAGAATGTTCCTTATAATGGTACCTAGTAGCACTTGTGGGTAGTGTTGACTGGGTGGGCTTTGTGGAAGCCTATGCATCTCTCACAGGGGCTAGAAGATCAGAAGGAACATACATGGCCTGTAACTAGAGAAGGACCCAAAGAATGCCAGTGAGACAGCACCTGCACACACCCTAAATAAAAAATCAGAAAAGTGTTTTACTGAAAGTCAAAGATTCTGCAATAACAGGGGGAGTGAGACCCCAGAAAACCTACATCATAACTGCTCATCTCATTCCATTTTCCACCTGCCCTCCGAGTCTCTCAAGGCTGGGACAGCCTAAGAAAATACAAACTGTGAATTTAATCCCTTGACAATGTCCTTTGTACACTAACTCTCCAATAAATAGTGTTTTAAATGTGTCTCATCCACTTTTGATGTCTTTGATTCTCACGTTTTCATTATACGTGGGCTCGCTGTTCATTATCAGTAGCACGTCACACTGTGATTAGCAAGACCTGAGTTTATCTCCTTAATACAGTGTATAATTGTCTCTGACCAAAAAAGTAAGTTGACATTGTAATTACATTCAAAGTTAATACATAGGTTTAGGACATAATCCAAGGAAAACAGGTCAACATATAGTAGCCATGTAGGTGTCAGAACAGGGCTAGACAAGGCTGTTACCCAAGCCTAATCATTGGTTTTCATTTGCTTGCTTTATTTCATGCTTCTGACATTTATAAGGATCTATAGATAAGTAACCTTTTTTTGTTGCTTTTCATGGCTGTGACCATTCCCAGCGATTTCTAATAGAAAGAGGAAAATGCAGGTATGGGGACTTTCCTGGTGGTAATGTGGTTTAGAATCCACCTTGCAATGCAGGGGACACAGGCTTAATCCCCAGCTGGAGCAACTAATCCTGTGTGCTACAACTAATGGGTCCACGTGCCACAGCGAAGAATCCCGCATGACAGAATTGAGACCTGACACAGCCAAGTAAACTAATGCATATTTAAAAAAGAAATAAAATACAAGTATGGTCTAAAAGATTTTATATTCAAGGCCAAAATAGTGGACAGACTGTGGCAGGATATTCTGAAGAGAATGATGATAGAATACATACACGCATGCATATGAGAGTCTGGTTACCATCATCCCTGATAATCTTCAAAACATGGAAGGGCTACCCAAATCTGCAGATGCTCAAGTGTCATATAAAATGGCAATCTATGGTTGTCTGAATCCACAGATGTAAAACCTGCAGATACAAAAGGCCGGCTGTATACGTCTCTTAGAAGAGAGACAGGCAGCTCAAAGCTAGCAGCATTAGAGTGGCATGCTTGGTAGACAGTTGAAACAAAAAGAGCAAAATAATTAAAAAAAAAAAAAAAAACAGAGAGAGAGCACCTTCTATGTTTTCAGGAAAGGTTAGGTTAAAACCTAAAGATTAGAAGTCCCCTAACTGGGAGAAATATCAATAACCTCAGATATGCAGATGACACCACCCTTATGGCAGAAAGTGAAGAGGAACTCAAAAGCCTCTTGAAAGTGAAAGAGGAGAGCGAAAAAGTTGGCTTAAAGCTCAACATTCAGAAAACGAAGATCATGGCATCTGGTCCCATCACTTCATGGGAAATAGATGGGGAAACAGTGGAAACAGTGAACAGGCAGGCCTGGCGTGCTGCGATTCATGGGGTCACAAAGAGTCGGACATGACTGAGCAAGTGAACTGAACTGAACTGGTGTAGCTTCTCCGGAGGCCCAGCGGTAAAGAATCCGCCTGCAATGCAGGAGACAAGGGTTCAATCACTGGGTCAAGAAGATCCCCTAGAGAAGGAAATGGCAGCCACTCAAGTCTTCTTGCCTAGAAAGTCCCATAGATGGAGGAACCTGGCAGGCTACGGTCCATAATGTCACCAAATAGTCAGACACGACTGAGTGGCTAAGCAGCAACAGATGGGGCAGTCAGGATCTGGGATTCACTTTAGTTGCACACTGGCTGTTCAAGGGCTTCCCTGGAATCTGGCACATGAGATGAAGAATGACCCAGCCACTAATAGAAGAAGCATGAAACAGGCCCCTCATAACTGCACTTGGAAGCCTTCACAGATCCTCCCTAGATCCCTTCATAGAAGAGCTTCTTCCTAACACAGCTTAGCTCATGGTACCATGATGCGTGCTTACATGCTAAGTTGCTTCAGTTTCTTTGTGACCCTATGGACTGTGACCTGCCTGGCTCCTGCGTCCACGGAATTCTCTAGGCAAGAATACTGGAGTCAGTTGCTCTGCCCTCTTCCAGGGGATTTCCCAACCCAGGGATTGAACCCACATATCTTACGTGTCATGCATTGACCAGTGGTTCTTTACCACTAGCACCATCTGGGAAGCCTGATACCCATAATAACCATTAGTAATAATACCTCAACTTGGTAGAGAACTTTACATCCTACTTTAGCACATTTTACACCTGCTATTCCTTGTGATTCTCACAATAGTTCTGATGTACAGTCAGTTTGGATTAATGTTAGTTTGGATTTGCAGATGAGAACAGACTCAGGGAAAGACTTGTTCCAGGTCCATTAGCTTGTGAGTGGCAATGCCAGTGTTCCTGATGACAAGCCACTTCCCCTGCCACAGCCAAGTGCTGCCTCTTCAGCTCTGGTCAAGCTTCCGAAAAAAAAGTGAGCTCCAAAGCTGCTGGGAAGAATCATCTTTAAGTTTTGTTCTCCCAGTGGATTCAGGAGCAGTATGGTCTCTCTACAGTGTTGGATGAAGTGAACAAAGAGATGAACTTTATTTGCGCTCTCTGTCTTCAGGTTCTATTTACCACTGACTCTGCAACAACGAACAAATTAATTTCTCTGACGATTGATTTCTCTGTCTTTAAAATGGCAAAGGTAATATCTGTCACCCACTGACATTTCTAGAATTAAGGAACCAATGGTTCTAAAATACAGTGAAAGAGCTTATTTCAAAATGATGCTCTAGAAATAGAAATATGAATTTTGATTCAATACATTTAAATGTGATTTTTGAACAGAAATTATGGTTTTACCAAAGAGTCTTACCACATTGAACTCATCAAAATTTGTATTGTTATTATAATTTCTTTCTTATTCACATTAAGTGCCTAGGCAGTAAATGGACTTTCCAGTTTTACAGACTTTGCCATTTTATGGTCCACTGCTAAAGACCAACATTTCATTATCTTATACCCTCCACCTGAGACTTCATTTTACTCTGTTTGTTTTTTAGTTGTACATGAGCAATAACATGCTTTTAAAGCGCTGGCTCAGAAAAAAGTATAAGATGATGAATCAGGTTTCACTTCAACACTAAAAGTACCATTTTGCACCATGATCTAGCAATGACACACAGTGTTGCTGGCCCTGGTGACCTGTCGCATCGCAGTGACAGCTTTCATTAGTCAGGCTGGCGTGCCTCCCACTCAGGGAAACTAAAGGACGTGTAATATCTCTGAGAAGAGCTGGGGTATGGCAACCAGACACATGAAGTCTTCCTAACAAATGATGCTAACAGCCCAGGGTCACTGGGGATGAAACTATTAAGCCAGAGAGACATCTATGGCTTGCAAATTTGATATGGTGTGTTTATTCCTGAGAAGCCATTTTTAGATGAGAAGTGCAAATGTTTACACTGGATCAGGTTGTCTGAGGCACCTGAATTAACCATAAAGGTGCTATCAGTTGTCAAAGTTGACCTAGAAATAATATAGAATCATTTTTCTGAAAGATTCCATCACAAATCAGTATTTTCATGAATGATATCCTATAATATTGACTATTTCATAAGAACTAATTTTTTTTCTAAATTGGGTTAGAGTCACTTAGCTTTTCTATCTTTCTCTTGTTTTCAGGAAGACAATGAATTAATATACTTCAAAAAGCCTTCTAAAAAATAAATACTTGTCTTTAAACTCCAGGAGTTGGTGATGGACAGGGAGGCTTGGCGTGCTGTGGTTCATGGGGTCACAACCCCATGAGCTGAACTGAGAGACATATCTTTTAAACATCTAAGTGCTTCACTTAGTCCTATTAAACAGGGTCTATCACTAAGAAAACAAAGGAAACCAAATAAAAAAAAAAACAAAATGGTTTATTTCTCAAAAAGTTTTGTTTTCTTAAACACAGGGAATCCAACTCAAAGTAAACTGCCTGTAATGCAGGAGACCTGGGTTCGAACCCTGGGTCAGGAAGATCCCCTGGAGGAGGGAATGGCAGCCCACTCCAATATTCTTGCCTGGAGAATTCCAAGGACAGAGGAGCCTGGCGGGGTGTGGGGTCACAAAGAGTAGAATACAACTGAGCAACTAACACTTTCACTAGCTCAAAGTGCTCAAAAATGTTCATTTTCCTCATGACATCTGCATTAAATTTTGGACACTTTGGTTAGCCTCGTGAATTTCGTGTTGTTTTGCTTTAATCTCTAAAGTGACCCATGCTTTTCCATTAGCCTGTCAGGAGACTAGCCATTCACTCATCTCACACCCACTTGAAACAAGCACACGCTGTCTGGAAAACAATCCACAGTAACTTCAACAGTGTCCATAGATTGGAATATGAGCAATCATTGAGATTCTGTCTACTTCATTGACCTAAAATTCCTTCAAATTGAGAAGAAACTTGTCCCTATAGTTGCTTATTATGCTTTTAATATCTGACTGGTACTGTGGCAATGACACTAGGTAAATAGCATTAATACATCTAATGCTTTTTCTGTAAATCTTCATAGAGCTTCGCTGGGAAAAAGTCATCAAAATATGCAGAGAAATTAACACCATATCTGTGTAACTGAAATAAATGATACTTTAAAAAAATGTTACTTTGACTGTTTTGGTGTTGAACTATTACAGTAAAATAACAAGGACTCAAGTCAGCTTTCTTTACAGGAATTTGAAATATTGTAAGGTGACCTGTAATATCTGTATTTTTCAAAACAAATTTTTAGATTTTTAAATTAAACATTGATATAACCCAAACATTTTTCTAAATGTTTCTTTTGACTGTTAATTCTTAAAATCTTTGCATAATGAAATAAAAATTTCATTTTTGTTATTGTTATGACTCTCAATCTTCAGTTCAGTTCAGTTTAGTTCAGTCGCTCAGTCGTGTCCGACTCTTTGCAACCCCATGAATTGCAGCACGCCAGGCCTCCCTGTTCATCACCATCTCCCGATGATCTCCTTCAGAATGGACTGGTTGGATCTCCTTGCAGTCCAAGGGACTCTCAAGAGTCTTCTCCAACACCACAGTTCAAAAGCATCAATTCTTCGGCGATCAGCCTTCTTCACAGTCCAACTCTCACATCTCAATCTTAATTCCTATTTATGTTCTTCTATTAAAGTAAAAGGATAGCTTCAAGAAACTGTATTATGTCAGTCTTATACCAAGAATGCTAAGAGAAAAGCTAATTAGAATCTGGGAAATCATGATGAAAAATTAAATTTGCTATGCAGTCCATTCAGTGTAGTATTTATGTCACTAAAGCAAACCAGCTGTTACATGCCTGATATAAAGTGCATTCTTAGCTTTAATTCTTAGCCCATAAAATGTATCAATATAATTGCAATTCTAAATGTGTCACTAAATTGACAATGTTACTAAGTTCAAGGTGAAATTCTTTTGATGTGTCTAGGGACTGGGAAGAACATCATTTTACAACTTCCTTTCCTAGACAAATAACTATGACATCTTAATATGTTTAGTTGGTATCAACAGTTCAGCTAATATTGACCAAAGAAGCCGAGGTGTCTATATTTAAACTCTTCTTTCCATAAGAGCTTCACCACACTTCACAGAATAAATAGTTTAAAATCGATGAGATCTATTACTCTCAAAGTACACTTCAAATTCATTCATTTTTCCAGACAAATTATTTTCCCAGTCATATCCACCTGAATTGAAGGAAATCACTTTTATTTGGAACAAGGACTCCATATTTCTATTGCAGTTGTTCTATTTTAAAGCCAGGATGAAATCACACCAGTGTTTAATACCACTGTATACCTCCTAGTTGAAATGACAAGCAATTGATTATGAGTCTGTAAAAGATAAGTCATTAGAGAAACCATATATTTTCCAAATATGTTTCATCCCTTCTCATTTACCAGATGGCACCTGTGTCATTGACTGTCATTAATATTTTTTACTTTCATGGCCCTAGTGGTCTTAATAAGCAGGTAAAGTTAAAAAGAAAAAGCATGTGATATGCAGCAGGATTTATATAAATTTGTGAAGCCTGGATTCAGTTTTTCTGCTGCTCTACTTAATGAGGCATAAAAATAAGGTCATAGACACCAACAGTATCAAAAAATCCTAACCTGTCTTCCATAGGAAAAGGAATGGAAATTAAAGGTGCAATAACATGAGAGTGCTGCTGCTGCTGTTGCTAAGTCGCTTCAGTCGCGTCCGACTCTGTGCGACCCCATAGACGGCAGCCCACCAGGCTCCGCCGTCCCTGGGATTCTCCAGGCAAGAACACTGGAGTGGGTTGCTATTTCCTTCTCCGATGCATGAAAGTAAAAAGTTAAAGTGAAGTCGCTAAGTCTTGTCTGACTCTTAGCGACCCCATGGACTGCAGCCCACCAGGCTCCTCCATCCATGGAATTTTCCAGGCAAGAGTACTGGAGTGGGGTGCCAAGTGGGTTTCAAATCATGTAGTGGACATTGAAGGACCTTCTTCATTTGGATTGGAACTATAAAATTATGTTTCTGGAGCAGCATGAGATTTATTTAATTAGGGTTTCCTGATAAAGCAGAAGTGAGTTTCTATATCCCTTCTGAACATATATCTCCTTTCCTTATCACGCTATTAAAATAAGTCAATTAAATCTTGCCCTCTATAATGATCTCACAATTAAGTTTAATTGATAAATCTTGCTCTAATACATTCAGTATGATAAGTCCAAATGCTTTTTTTTTTGGTAGCTTCTTCACAGAAGGTGGCATAAGGAGGAAGATGCTTTACATCTTTTACAACTGTTGCTATTCAGTGTAAAGAATTACCAGCATGTTCTCTTCCAAAACCAAAATGTCTTTTGCAAATCATAGTGAACATGGACTAAAAATTTATTGTAAAGAAATAGAAATGGGCAAAAGTCAGCTGTAGGGCTCTTCTTATTACCTAGGAATGGGAGATCTGCATTGCAAAATTGACATAGTTACCCAGCCATCTGGTTGATATGTAGGCCATAAGTTTCTCCCTCCAGAGGTAAAATTTCCTTACTAAGTAAGACTGTGTCTAAGACATCTGTGATATAGAGGTGGTGCTAAATTCTCCATTCACCTAAATACTGTCCTACCGCCATTAAGATCTGGGTTTCCATCCCAATCTATCTGACAGGTTCAAGATCTTTAAGAAGTAAATTTCAGTTACCAAATATAGTTACTGCATACATTGGTGGTGGTTTAGTCACTAAGTCGTGTCCGACTCTTGTGACCCCATGGACTGTAACCTGCCAGGCTCCTCTGTCCATGGGATTCTCCAGGCAAGAATACTGGAGTGGGTTGCCATTTCCTTCTCCAGGGGAGCTTCCCAACCCAGGGATCGAACCCGGGTCTCCTGCATTGCAGGCAGATGTTTTAACCTCTGAGCCTGCATACATTGGCAAACTACATTTCAAAGAACATTGCTTTTGTTCTTAAAAGTTAATCCAAAAAAAAAAAAAGAGAGAGAGAGAGGGTGTGTACCAGGGGAAAAAAGTATGGAGAAAACTTCATACTCTGTTCCTCTCTGGAGATTCACAATCCAGGATACAGCACATTCAAGTTCTTGAGGAATTTTGATCTAAAGAAATGTTTACATTTCTTTAATCCCTGTTTCCCAAAATAATTTCCCAGGGAATACATTTTTTCAGGGAATCTTCATGATATTGAAAGAATATGGTATTCCTTAGAACACAGTAGAGAAATTTTTTTTTTTTTTTTTGGAAGATAGTTGAGAGTCCCTTGGACTGCAAGGAGATCCAGTCCATTCTGAAAGAGATCAGCCCTGGGATTTCTTTGGAAGCAATGATGCCAAAGCTGAAACTCCAGTACTTTGGCCACCTCATGCGAAGAG
This sequence comes from Cephalophus harveyi, assembly GCA_006410635.1. Taxonomy (NCBI): domain Eukaryota; kingdom Metazoa; phylum Chordata; class Mammalia; order Artiodactyla; family Bovidae; genus Cephalophus; species Cephalophus harveyi. The sequence goes on from SJYT01078190.1 coordinate 16,439, forward strand.
TTGACTCACTGGAAAAGACTCTGATGCTGGGAGGGATTGGGGGCAGGAGGAGAAGGGGACGACAGAGGATGAGATGGTTGGATGGCATCACTGACTCGATGGATGTGAGTCTGAGTGAACTCCGGGAGTTGGTGATAGATAGGCAGGCCTGGCGTGCTGCGCTTCATGGGGTCGCAAAGAGTCAGACACGACTGAGAGACTGAACTGAACTGATAAGAAGAAAAAGCAACAAAGGAGGACTTAACAGCATGGGAAATGGTTATGTGACTGGACTTCAGTCTTGTGGGTTATCAGAAATTAAATTGCTCTCATTTTGAGGGCATCCTTGATTCTTTAGAGCATGGTTAATGAAGCAATTAATCATTGAAAAGCTCTAATAATATTTAATTAGGCACAAGATATCCTCTTTACTGAAGTGTATGTCACATATGTGCATACCCTTATTTGTGCATGTGTTCAGTACCAGGGGTGGCTCAGACGGTAAAGCATCTGCCTGCAATGTGGGAGACAGGGATTTGATTCCTGGGTCAGGAAGATCCCCTGGAGAAGGAAATGGCAATCCACTCCAGCACTCTTGCCTGGAAAATCCCATGGACGGAGGAGCCTGATAAGGTACAGTCCATGGGGTCGCAAAGAGTCAGACATGACTGAGTGACTTCACTTTCACTTTCACTTTCAGTACCATCTGGCTCTTTGTGACCCCATGGATTGTAGCCATAGGGTACAGGCTCCTCTGTTCATGAGATTTTCCAGGCAAGAACACTGGAGTGGATTGCCATGCTCTCCTCCAGGGAACTCTTCCCAACCCAGCGATCAAACCTATGTCTCCCGCATCTCCTGCATCGGTAGGTCGATTCTTCACCACTGAGCCACCCTGGGAAGCCCTGCTCTTATTTACTCTTCAGTAAATGATGTCAATATAAAACAAAGGGAATAGGCATAAAGACAATATTGAAGGGGGAGAAAATTTCCTTTGCTTTCTTGTTTTTTTGAATGAAAAGAAATGGATTTTGTTGTAGATCAAAAATGGTCAAGTATCAACAATAAAAATATCCCTCAAGCTAATAGATTCCAATATAATTTCTATTATTACTCTGTTTTATAGAAGAGGAAAATAAGAATCAAGCAGTGTCAGGTTGCTTACACTCATCAAGTCATTGACCAGTTTTGTCAAGCTTGGTATGAAAGTAAACGTGACAGTGAAGTTGCTCAGTCGAGCCGACTCTTTGCGACCTCCCTGGACTGTAGCCCACCAGGCTTCTCTGTCCATGGGATTCTCCAGGCAAGAATACTGGAGTGGGTTACCATTTCCTTCTCCAGGGGCTCTTCCCAACCCGGGGATCGAAACCGGGTCTCCCGCATTGGAGGCAGACGCTTTACCCTCTGAGCCACCAGGGAAGCCTTATAGCTGATTAAAATTCCAAACTTTTCCTATTACATCATATATGTTTATAATTTGTTCAGTTTTGGTTTTGTTTTACTACAAATGTTTCTTATTAGAGAAACTGGCTTTTTGTCACAAGTTTTGTATCATAAACAAAAAATATAACTTACAGTTAACCTCAAAGAAAATATGTAATTTCTTACACACTGGGACTTGGAAAACGTATTAGCTTTCATACTTATATTCAACTCAGTTTGGTTTCACTGCCATTCATGAATGCATTTATAGTCCATTTGCAAAAATATTTTTAAATTCAGTTTAAAATTTTTTATGGCATGTTCAACATGATCCCAATTTTAAAGGTCATTCTGCTGCCATTGATTCAAAATGGTACCAAAGAACGGCAGTGCTGACTTTATCTCATGTAGGCCTGCTGCCTGGTTTCTTGCAGTACTAATTTGCTACAGGCCTAAAAAAGAGAATTTGTTCTAACTTGCATGGTTGGGTTAAAATATCTAATCAGTCAGTATTTCAGAGCCAAGATATTGCAGTAAATTTATTATTTTCACCTTAACTTGGTAGTGAAGTTATTGTACCTCAATCATTAAAATCAATTTTGCTTTATATATAATTGTATTATAAAGCTAATTCCAGGGGCAAGATCTATTATATTCAATTGAATTCCAAACATTGATGAACCATGATATTAAATTCCAACACTGCATATGGGAGTTTAACTTTTTAGTTTGAATTCACTAATATAATCAAATTATGGCAATTCAAACAAAGGATACTTTCCATTACTAAAGTTAATAAGGCATAAAGAAGTGCTGGAAGAAATCACAAATCTAAGCATATATAGGTTGGAATCTCTTGCAAGTCAAGGAAAAACAAAATGGAATTTATGGGTTTCTGTTTGTAAAAGAGTTTATTCCAAGACTTAAAAATATATACTGACTATCATGCACAGAATTGCTGTAAGATACCAACATTGATTTATCTACATACCTTATGAAAATCTATCTTACTCAGTTTTATTCACATTTGTTTTCATTAGACTAACATCTCTGTAGTGGAAAAAAAAAGTTTGATGCTTCAAATAACAGATATAAAGCAAGAATGAGTCCAGTTTTAAGGTTCCTCACTCCATCTTGTTCCTCCTCTAATCTTCCCCTGCCTAGTGAACTAGAGCTTAGAACTAGGGAACTAGAAGTGAATGTCCTTCTGCCTAGCGAACTAGAGCTCTTAAGCACTCTTGTTACTTTGGGATTTAAGAGGAAGAGAGGATAGAGGGGGTACAAAACTAATGGAAGAGAAAAGTTAGGAAAGAAGGAAGGTATCTGCCTGTTAAAGCTCAGATTCATCCTTGCCCTTTCCTTGCTTCATTTTAAAACAGAAGAATGACTTCTACAGCTATATTCCCCAGGATTCTTTTTCCTGACATCTGATTTACTTGGTCACTGTTAGACTGCAAGGCAAAAGGAGGAAAGAATCCAGAATATTTTCAGTTCAGTTCATTTGCTCACTCATGTCCAACTCTTTGCGACCCCATGAATTGCAGCACGCCAGGCCTCCCTGTCCATCACCAACTCCCGGAGTTCACTCAAACTCCATCAAGTCAGTGATGCCATCCAGCCATCTCATCCTCGGTCGTCCCCTTCTCCTCCTGCCCCCAATCCCTCCCAGCATCAAAGTCTTTTCCAGTGAGTCAACTCTTCACATGAGGTGGCCAAAGTACTGGAGTTTCAGCTTCAGCATCAGTCCTTCCAAAGAACACCCATGACTGATCTCCTTTAGAAAGGACTGGGTGGATCTCCTTGCAGTCCCAGGGACCCTCAAGAGTCTTCTCCAGAATATTTTACCCCCTTTCTAAACCAGATGTGTACAGGGATTATTTCAAGCCGTACCTACATTAGCTTCATGATTTCAAATTCCTGGTAGACTCTGATCGCCATAATTCTACCATAATTCTGCCAGAGACCCCCCCACCTCCGCACCTGCCCAGTTCTGATCTCATTCTGGATCTTTCCAGCCAAAGGAGCAGCAATGGCTTCCTGCTGCTGCTACATTCTTGTTTGCCTCACCACCTCCCATTTCATTTCTGAGCTCTTCCATCTTCTGTACAACCAGTAGCCTCCAATAAATCCCTTCTCTCTGAAAGTCGAAAATTGAATGTTGTATCCATAACTGGACCATGACTGTTACAGAAAGGAAGGTTGGAAGAGACAGAATGAGTCAGTTGTTGTTGTTTTTTTTTTTTTTTTTTTCTAGGCAACTATGGTTACTGTCATGATGGGTTTAGGAGGAGGCAGGGGGAACAGAGAAAGAAAAAGAGCAAATATTTATTGAGCACTGTTGGTGAGTAAGTGTTCTATTATCATTTAACCTTTGCATGTGAGGAAACTGAAACATAGAGAGGTTAGGTGTTTACCAGGATCATATTCCTGAGACAAGATTGAACAAGAATTTGAACTTAGAACCGATTCCACACTTTCTCCAAACGTACACAGGAAGTCTACTTACTGGAGTACACTTCCTCCCTAGAAAGCATTACAGTTATATTCAATAACAGTTCTTGATGGGGGAGGAGTGTTTTTTTAACTACATTCTTACTACTTTTATAAGGTACAAGTGTCAAATAACTCAAAATCTGAGTTACTGCCGTGGTCATACCACACTTACCTGAAGTTTGCTACTACTTGGCACAAAAACTAAAGTTTTACATCTTTCATGATTGCCTTATATCTCAGCCTATAGATTATCAGGATTTAGGGTGGCTAACTGAGAAACACTCTTGAGGACTGAAGGGGTTCATCATTGTCCATCTCTTTGGGAGGCGTTGTCTTTATGGAATCCAGGGTCCTTGATTTTGAAGAGAATTTATTGAGGAATTTTTTATCCTCCTTCCTTCACTGCAAAGGTTTATCAACACTGTTACATTTTACATAGATGTTCTCAGTATTAAAAAAAAAAATGCTGCTGGATAGAAAGGATGACAAAGACTCATTTTTGTGTGCTCTCATCCAAAGCCTGTTTACTCCCAAGTCTTGCTCACTCTGGAGGTATAGATGTGTATATCCACCTGCTTTCTGGATCTTTTTGAACATCCTCATACAAGGTTGATTTAGTATGTCCTAAACTCACTGGATTTCCCTAAATAACAGGCTCTTCCTTCTAGATTCCTAATTTATTTCAGTTTATGACCCCCGAGTACACTGCCTACCTGCCACTGACTGCCCCAGCCAGTCATCCTAAAGACCCTCAGTCTTCCTCAAACTCCACATTCAACAAAGTGCCAAATCCTATCAAAATCAGCTTTCGAAGTCCCTCCCAAATCTACTGCCATTTATTCATTCAATATTGGATTACCATATGCCACAGTAGGGGGATACTAAAATGAACTAGATGAGTCAAAGGAGATACTGTCTGACTCTTTATATGCTCCTTTCCATAAAGTCCTTTCCCACCTGGATCAGAACAGTAATATCTTTATTGTTCGGGTCATATTTCTCTTCTTTCCCACCCATCTTGCTTATGCCCCTGGAATGAATTTTATTAAACTGAAATACTAGGTCACTTGGGCTTCCCAGGTGGTGCCAATGGTAAATAACCCACCTGCCAACACAGAGACATGAGAGATGGGTTCGATCCCTGGGTCAGGAAGACCTCCTGGAGGAGAGCATGGCAACTCACTCCAGTATCCTTGCCTAGAGAATCCCATGGACGGAGAAGCTTGGCAGGCTACAGTCCATAGGGTTTCATAGAGTTGGACATGACTGAAGTGACTTAGACACATGCATATACTAGGTCACTTGCTTCCTTAAAGTCTTAGAGTAATTACATGTAGCTTTTGATGCAGCCTAAATGTCTTGTGATGGCACATGGGGTACATCAGGTCTGTTTCATCCAGCCTTTACCTATGATACTTACCCATTTCTCCTATAAACTCTTTCACCCTTAGGCATCGATATATGTTATCCCCACTGCTTATAATACCCTTCCCCATCTCATACCTTTATACAACCCTCATTCATCTTTCAAAACCCAATAGAAAATAATTTCCTCCTCTGAAATCTATTCTCTGAGTCCACCCTACGCCTACGGCTGATGCCCCATGATTCCTGTTCTTGGTTCCCACGACGCCCAGTGCATACTTTTATCATAATATCACAGCACTTATCAGACTGCCAGGTAAACGCACTGTCTCCTCCACTCTGCTGTGACTTCCTCGAGGGCAGGGAGAGGCTTGGGCTCACTCGGCATCTCCAATGCCAGGCTGAGGATTTGGCAGGCAGTAGATCCTCAGTAGCACAGTGGTAAAGACTCCACCTGCCAGTGTAGCAGATAAGAGAGATGTAGGTTCAGTCCCTGGTCAGGAAAATCCCCCTGGAGTAGGAAATGGCAACCCACTCCAGTATTCTGGCCTGAAAAATCCAAGGACAGAGGAGCCTGGCAGGTTACATTTCATGGGGTTGCAAAGAGTCAGACATGACTAAGTGACTGAACATGCACAGATCCTCAGTACATACAAGAATGGCAAAGTACACAATTTTGAAACGGTGAAGTAATATGCAATCTAACTCTATAAAAATTTCTTTCAAATGAAATGCAAAGATTTCTTTCAAAATGAAAGCACACTTTTTGCTGTTTGAAACTCCTATTTTTATATCTCTGCTCACAGATAATAATAGATTCTACTTTTCCACACCCAGTTATTAGTGTAATTATCCAGTTTTCTTCAGCTATTACTATTTTCTTCAGCTATTACCATTTAACAGACTGAAGTTGTACACCTGGTCAGAGAACTCCAGTCAGCAGGAGTTAATCTAGTAACTGTGAAATATCCATAAACAATTCTCTAGATTTGACATTTATTAATGAAGTATGTAAGGTACAGTTTGTAATAATTTTAGAAAAATTTTGGAAAACTACAACCATCACCTCTGCACTGTTCTGTAGAGGAGCCCTGCGCAAATAGAGCTTAATACATCAGAGAGTGCTGCTTTTCTCAGGACAATATCTTCCTTATAGTAGGATTACACTTGAACAAAAAAGTATTTGCACTTTATACAGGTCACTGTAAGTTCAGAGTAAACAGGATGAGCAGCTTCATACACCTGTCAGAGATCCCACTGGAAAAGAAAACCATCTCAGATTTACCTCTTGGATAATTTGATAGTTTAAAGATGGGCTTAAAACCATAGCTCAGTATTCATACCATCCCTCAACCTCCATGCACCAGAAGGAAAATAAAATGACATATTTACAAAGTACTTCTCACTTCTGGTGGCAATGAAGTGTTTAAGATGGTTTGAACTGAGCTATACATTTAGGTTGAAGAAGACAATGGCACCCCACTCCAGTACTCATCTGGGAAATCCCATGGACGGAGGAGCCTGGTGAGCTGCAGTCCATGGGGTCGCTAAGAGTACGACATGACTGAGCGACTTCCCTTTCACTTTTCACTTTCATGCATTGGAGAAGGAAATGGCAACCCACTCCAGTGTTCTTGCCTGGGGAATCCCAGGGACAGCGGAGCCTGGTGGGCTGCCATCTATGGGGTTGCACAGAGTCAGACACGACTGAAGTGACTTACCAGCATCATACATTTAGGTGGTGCAAGTATTAACGAGTTTTGCCCATATTAAGATAAACTTCTGGTGCTTCCCGGTGGCCCAGTGGGCTAAGATTACGCCTTGCGATGCAGGGGACACAGATATGACCCCTGGTTGGGGAACTAAGATCCCACATGTCACAGAGCAACTAAACCTGTGTGCCGCAACTACTGAGCCCATGGCAAAATTAGAGAGTCCATGTGTGCCACATTGAAAGACCCCCATGACACGAGTATCCTGCATGCTGCAACTAAGACCAGACACAGCCAAATAAATAAATACATTTTTTTGAAAAAAAGGTAAAACTTCCTTAACCTATTGACCCTTAATAACAGAGGTCTGTTTATGCAAGATTACTCTAGCCTTCAACCCCAAGCTAAACAAGTTTTGGGGAAATACTCCAGAGAGAAATTGCTTTTGCATAGTAGGAGGCCTTTACTTTGGTTGTGATAAGAGTGATATTTTTGTTATGCTCTTCTCTTCTCAAGCCAGATCTACTCAGAGTATATGACTTCATTTCAGGTATTAAATAAAGATTGACTTCCTAGAAACTATTACTGGAATAATCAAAGTTCTAACTTTCTAGCCTGCTTCTACATTCAATGTCACACCAAAGGGTGCCAAGAATCCATGATCAAAGAATGCGGTGATGCGGTGGTGGTGTCATACCAAAGACAGGAGACCACTGTTTCTGCTTTTTTCATACTCTTTATTGCCAACAGTTTAAAATGGTCAACATAAAAAAAAATTGATAATAAATACTGCTCTTTGGGCTGTAATAAATAAAAAGTTTATTAACAAGGAATGCACTTTTCCAGCCACAAGTGTCTTCAAAAATTAACAAAACAAAAAAAATATATATATGGCCATAGTTCACAGTTAAGCAGCCAAAAGCTGCTCCAATTATAGCCTTTAAACAACATGGGAGCGTCCTCCCTTTCCCTCCCCTTCAGGAAGTATATTCACAGCTCCAAGTCCTCTGTCCGAAGCACTCTCCACAGAGAGAAGTTAAGAGTCAATGCGCCTTTCTGCAGAATTGTCTGAAAAGCCTTTAGAAACAGGTACGTCACGGAAAACCGCATTCAGGTTCATTCTCAGCTTGTCCAAAGTTCAGGACTGTGTACCTCAGCCTGGTCCGGGTTCCACCAGGTCCAGTGGGCCACAGAGAAATTGTTTTCGTACCACCACCTGTCCATCTTCTTCAACGTGCTGTAGATCATTCTACTGACTTCCATGTAGATCTCACAGTGGAAAAGAGGAGTCCCATAGGGTCCATTCAAGAAATCTCTTAGTTACACCTCTGTAAGAGCATGTTCAGAGCGTATTCCATTCGATTTTTTAATTCTAACGAACAGCCAGACATCAGCAGAGTTGTCAGTCTAAAAGTTGTAGATATCCTGTCCTCATTGATGTAGGTGAGAAGGTATTCTTCATTTTGGCTACAGATGATAATTTTTGTATGATCATGGTAGAAATTCACCTTTAAAAAGTAGACATAAATATTAAGCATCTCTAAATAGTCAAGATATGAAGAGTTTTCTCAATAATTGAACTGGCTATGTAAAAATCATTTCTTAGGACCTAAACATGCACTTTCTTAAAGGGTTCATTTACCTGAAAGGTGCCATCATTGAAGAGCATCATTAAGGCCTTATCAGATTTTAGCCACTGAAGGAGGTAGAGCCGAGGTCTTCGAACATCAGTAACACTAGGCAGATCTCCACCCTGAGAGAGATTGGGAGAGTTAGTGCCTAGGAAGACTTCGCAGTGGGTGCACTCAGTTCCTCTAAGCAAATGCCTCTCAACCTTAAGCAAGGGCCAGAATGCCCTGGAGGTTCCTGCCCCACCACCCAGCCAGCGATCCTGAGTCAGACTGAGGACGGCACATGAGATGCTGCACTTCTAAAAGCACTGAGGCTATACAGATGCTACTGCCCTGTGGACCACACTTCCAACATCACTTCTTGAAAGCCACAGAACTTACATCCATGAGGTTCTCCTCCATGTAATGAGAGAAGTATTTCAGCACCGTCACTTGACTAATGAATTGTTCAGGGGCATCTGTGGCTGGGAAAACAGAGCATTGGCCAAGCTCCGCATAATAGTGAACTGTCCTAAAGAACAGGGAGAAAAGAAACAGGAAAAGTCAGTCACTGTTTTCCGATTTCCTTAGGGCAAAACTGAAGAACTGACAGGGCTTCCTTAACTGGACACACTTACTTTTTGTCGGGAAGGAGGCTCATGTGAGCACCGTTGTTGAAAAGGACTCCTACAGTGTGGTCTGAGAGCTGGTACCCAAAGCCGTATTTGTTAGAGTAGTCGACCCACTTGGTGACCCACTGAAAGGAAGTGCTCAGTTGCTCTTTGGGGATGCAGTCAGCTTCTGGCATGTTTTCTAGACATCCTCGAAGGACTCTTGCCACCGTGTCTGCGACACTTCCCATGGTACTGTCCTCAAGGCCTAAAAAGTCAGAGAAAGTTATAAAATAATTAACAACAAAACTTCAGGCTATGGTAGGTGCTAAGTCTCCCTCCACTAATCCTAAGGACAGAGGACTCAAAATTGCTCCAATCCTCTAAGTTGCTTCTTCTATGTTAAATCAGGCCAAAAACCAAGCTGACTTCAGCTGCTTAGTGTTGAACACTGGCATTTAGAGTATCACTATTTAAAATGTGATTGACAACTTACATTCACTGCTACTGCTGCAGCTGCCAAGAGTTCCTCTGACTATCATCCGAATAGCATCTCCAATCTGCTGCTTGTTTTCCACTGCGGGTATTCCAGATCTGGCAACTGTAGTGGTAGGTGGCTGGAGTTCCTAGAAGAGAGAAGAGCCAGATGATAGTCAAGCATTTAAAATTCATCTAAAGTTGAGAATTCCAGTTTAAGATGAGATTATAGCAATTACTAGGAAAGCTTATCACAAAGCAATGGACACAAGCCAAGTAAAAGATATTTCTGATAACTGCATGCATTGTTAAACTAAGAGATAAAATCTTTCCTTTTAAAGGGTTGGGGAAAAAAAAACTTTTAAGTAAATATATCATGATCCAAGTGATAATTAGCAAAGAATGGAAATGATATAAAGTGTTTATAACTACTTTATTCTTCTCTAGCATACCTCATCTGTCCTGTGTTTGCTGGGTTGCTGAGTTATCGAAGTCTTTTTCAAATCATGCCTAAGCTTGTAAATTTCTTCGTCTTCTTTAGATACTTTATCTGTAAATCAAGAAAAAGGATTATGAGCATTATTCTATCCAAACAAGTAGAAACAGAGCAAGTCATATTTCCTCCTTCTGCGTTAATAACCAACTTAAGAGCATTCAAGGCAAAACCAACAGTTTTATCTTTGCCATCAGCTGCAATTATCCAAGAAGCACACTTTAATGCATCTGAAACAAAACTATCAACTACAGTTTGCAATTTAGATTTATTATGCTACCAAAAGTTCAACAGTTTACTAACACACTGGCCAAATTATGTTAATATGAAAGCCTCTTTCAACTAACTTATCAACTTTATATATATAATGTTGGATACAGAAAAAGTCTTATAACTTACTGTGTGTGTCAATATATCTTGCTTTGTCTTTTTTGCCACCAAAAAGAGCAGCAGCTGCCTTCTTAAAGAAATTCTTAGCTGGGCTTGATAAGTGGAAATCTGGAACTGTGTGACAACAGCTAGAAGAGAGTCTATCTGGAGTGAAGCCCTGTGAAGCGTAAGAAAAGTCTTTCAGTAACCTGCTGGGAAATTAGGATCAAGAGCATGTAATAAAAAGATGCAAAAAAAAAAAAAATCCACCAACCTGCAAAAAGAAATCATGTCGAATGATGTCATCCAAACTGGGACGATCTTCTGGATTTTTGGACAACATGCTAGCTATTAAGTGCTTAGCAGGAGCCAGCAATGAAGAGGGCATTGTATACCTTGCTTCTCTTATACATCTGTAAGTTTCTTTCAGATTTGTAGTTTCAAATGGAGGTCTTCCTAGTAACATTGTATACCTGTATACAAAGAAACACCTCTTTAGGAACCATCATAAAGCAATTATTTTCCAGTGCTAAAATCTACATCTAAATTTTACTTTTTATTAGTTTGGTACGTTTACTTACATTACACAGCCTAAGGCCCAAATGTCTGATTCACAGCCGTGTCCTTGTTTGTTGAGGACTTCAGGAGAAAGATAATTTGGGGTACCACATATCGTCCTGGGAAAACAAAATACAAAGATTTCAATAGGAACTCTCCTCTTTTTTAAACTTAGTTCTCTGCGTAAGCTACGCTGAATTTCTATTTGGAAACATTTAACTTTTGGCATATGAACAATTGACATTTCACCAAGTGACTTGGTATTTTTTTTTTAATGCATGTACAATTGTTTTCAGCCACATGACAAAGTGCTTTAAGCCAACTGAGACCAGGTACAGCAGGACACTTTTATACATTTCAGGCAAATAAAAGATTTGTTTCATAACCAACTTATGGCTGAAGATACTCGGCCTAGGCTATAGTGGCACTGAGTAAGCATTTCCTTCAATTAATACTGTAGCAGTTTACAGATTTTAATATCAACTAACCTCTGAAACATTAATTGGAAGATAAAAAGGGCATGTTTGAATTCCACAAAACCCTAGTTAAGAAGTATCCTTCTGACTCTTACCTTCTCCTGTGTTCCAAGGGTTCCAGCCTGGCTGCCAAACCAAAGTCCCCAACTTTTAGTTCCATGGCTTCATTAATAAAAAAGTTCCCTGGAGGACAAAAAAAAAAAAAAAATCTGAATTCTCTTGAAAAAATATTCTAACCAAGTACACACACATCCATCCACTCGAAAGGCAGGCCGCCAGCTGCTTAATAGGCGAGCCATCATTCAGAAGCAACACTGCATTGGCTAGATCCCAACTAAGAACATTAACTATGTAAGAAAACGGAAAGAGAGCATGCACCTCTGACACAAAAGTCAGGGTTTGGAGTGAAAGGCTCACCAAGTTTGAGATCTCTATGCAAGATTTCTTGTTCGTGAAGGTACTTTAGTCCAGACACGATCTGCCTGAGGTAATATCGGACTTCTGGCTCTGTCAACACCTTCCTTGCTTTCAAGATATGAGCCATGGACTGGGAGGAGGAGAAGGGAAAAAGAGAATCTGTCAAATAAAGTTGCCAGCATCAGTAGTTTTCTTATGCAGAATGAGCGATGAAAGGTAATACTGCCATATAATAATTATGTCTACAATCAAATTGCCAGATAAAGTGCAATTTGAATGCCAGGTCAGTGTGCGGGAAGTACATGCACTCAGATGAGTGAAGACTTACCCTTCTACTGCAATATTCCAAAAGAATGTAAATGTTTTCTTTGTCCTCGAAGTAGTGGTAAAACTGCACAACGTGCTTGTGGTGGAGAATTCTGTGAAGCTCTATTTCTTTGTCAATCTAAAAGGAAAAGCAAGACCCGTCTTATTAGCCTCCTTCACCTCTGCAAAGCCAGCTGCTTACACATGCAGAAGACATGTTCCTAACAGGGAAGGGCCATCTCTGCACACAAAGAAAATATTTTACTCAACAGTCATACACACCTTTTCCCTTTGATGAGGTTTGGCTACTCTGCTATGAGGAATAATTTTTGCAGCGTAGACTTTGTTGTTAGTCAAATCTGTCATCTCGTAGCATTTTGCAAAGCCACCCTGAAAGGAAACAAAGCCGAGAGGGAATTGAGTATGGCAGGTACATGGACGGCAGATTTTTTTTTTTTAAATAAATAAACGAGAAAGATAAGCAAAAATATGAGGAAGGGTGGACAGAGGGACGCGGTCTACTTTCTAAAAAGCTCGTTCACGAAGGGAAAGCACTCTTAACAACAGTTAAAACGGTGCCCTTTACAAAGAAGAGCTTTACGGAGCGGGGCTGGGGGTCGGGGAGATGAGAAACAGGGTCTGAAGAGACATGTCAAGAAAATTCTCTGGGGTGGGGGTGGGGAGGCGTCTGGAGGGCTAGGTCTGGTGTAGAAAACCCTTGCTTCTGGCCTCAAGATCAATGTCTTTGGGCTCGTGGGGGAGGCAGACAGAGCCGCGGTCAAGGATGGAGAACGCGACCCCCGCGCTGTCAGCGCACAAAAGCCAAAGCAGGGCAGGTGAGCACCCCACGCCGCGCCGGGATCCGACTACCGAGACCTCGAGAAACGGCGGGGGAGCGGGGACTCCGGGTCCGGCCCGGCCCGCGGGGCAGTGGGTGGAGGGTGGGGGAAACGCCCGGGCAGAGCTCCCTCCCGCCTGGCAGCTGGGCGCCCGCCGCTCGTCACCTTTCCCAGCACTTTGCCGCGGCAGTAGCGCTTCCCCGTCGTGGGGTCGACGATAATCCGCGCAATCTCGGCCCCCGAGTGCGAGTGGTGGTGATGATGGTGCGGGAGCGCCGGCTGCACCTGCGCCGGGGGCTGCGGCGGCTGCGGCTCCTCGGGGGGCGGCTGCGGCCGCTTCTTCTTCGAGTCCCCGCCGCAAGCCTTGCCCAGAGCCTGCTCGCACATCTTGGTGCTGGCGGCAGGCTGGTAGGTGATAGTCCGTAAGAGCTCCATGGTCGCCTCGTCGTCTAACACTGCCGGCCACCACCTCCGAGGCGCGGACGCACGACCGAGCCGGCCTCTGCCCTCGAGCTTCCCCCCGCCACCGCTACCAACCTCCCGCGCCCGACGCCTCGGTCCACTTGTGCGAGTGCGAACGCCGGGCGAAGTCTTATATACGGGCTGAGAGGGGGCGGAGAATCGAAACGGAACGCGACGTCATGGGCGACGCCCCGCCCACCGGCCTCCGGAGCGCGCGGGGCCAGGCGAGAGGTCGCCAAGGGCCGCTGGCTTTCCGCTCGCGAGCCGGGTGCGAAAGCGGGAGGTCTGGCCGCGGGGAAGCGCCCCCCGCGAGGAGGAGGCGGACACAGGCGTCCGGCCGTCCTCGTGACCAGCACCCCGTTCTTGGAATGTTCCGAACTTCTAGGTTTGAAGTAGAAACCCGGGGGCCGACGCCTCGGCCCAGCCCGCTGGCCCGCGGCGCTGCGGTCATCGCAGGTTCCCTCCCCCGCAAAGCCCTTGCTGACCGCCCCGCAACCTGACGCCTCCGGTGTCATGGGGTGACTGTGGCCAGAGTCCACTGCACGGGCACGTGAGGCTTCTCCCGGGCCACCTGGGAGTCCGGCTGCCGCGGACCCCGCTCTTTTACCCTACCAGCTCCTGTCTAGAGGGTCCCTCCGGGGAGGCCGTGCCCCTGAAAGGCAGGGGTTCCCGGAGCAGGGTCTTCCGAGCTCCCCGCTGCTTCTGAACGAGGCAGGCTTCGGCTCAGGCCGGTCAGCTAACCATGGCCAAGTCCCACTTAGTGCCCATCACCCTAGATCAAGCCTTTATCCGAAGTCAGGCTCTTAACCTTGGAGAGGGAGGCAGTTGCCTGGGAAAGGCTTCGCCTTCAGTATGTCCGAAGACTGGGAGCAAAGGCGCCATCTCGTGGAATGTGCCAGAACCGCAGTTAGCGGTTGGAGTGGGCCGCGGTATGGGCTTGCTTTGACAGTAAGTGGTGTAATCCGGCTCCTGGTGCTGATGGTGGTTTTACAATCAAAATCATCTATCTCTTCTTCCGAAGAGGTTATGCAGATTGCGTCATTTAAATGGCTCATTAAGCCACGAGGTTGCTCTGGTGCTGAGAGAGACAGTCTTAGGCCTTCCAAATGGAGGGAATTGGAGCATGAAGGAGGAACATAGCCTAGTGAGTTAAAACATGGCTGTTTCCTGTTTCCAGATTTTACAATTCAGATTTGCTAACCTAGGAACACCATTGTTTCTTGCTCTAATGACGATAGTATTTTTATGTGCAGGACACCATATTCAGTGTTTTCAAATGCCTTATTTAATTCTGCATCCGTTTTAAGTAGAAAATATTCCCATTTTACAGATGACAAATCTGGAGTTTACACAATTTAAGTAACTTCTTATATAGTCTCTCTGTATAAATATTTAGTAGATCATCCAAGTTATGTTAATGATCAGTAGGCAAATTTTTAAATCTAAGATAAGATATATTTCACAATATTTCAATACTAATTTCCAGTTCTATATAGAACATCAGGTTAATAACCCCCTGGAAAGTATTTAGAAAAGGGTTGGCTCAAGTCCAGATACCATCAAGGAGTATTCTTGCCTGGGAAATCCTGTGGATAGAGGAGCCTGCTGGGCTATACAGTTCATGGGGTCGCAAAAGAGTCTGATGGGACTTAGCCACTAAAACAAGAACAGCAATGCATGTTATCAGTGACTTAGGTATGCATGGTTTCACAGACTCTGTCTCAAGTACTTCCCACATAATGTAGAAAGGAGTGTCATTGGCATTACAAAGTAGAAAGAGAAAGTCATCTATGACTCTTCCTTTTTGATTCTGTAAACAGGGCAAGCCCAGGCATGTTTCTTGTAAAAATGGACTTTACCCCTAATTGTCAGGGCTGGAATAAGGGGTGGACCTAGAGGTAGACTTGAAGACTTATGTAATCTTCCTCTTTAAAGTTAAACCTAGGGGTGACCTTTGCCCCCCAGATTTAGGCAGAGTTGTTTACTAGCCTGTAGTAGGCTTGCTGGTTTAGAAATTACTACCTAAATTTCCAGAGCTAATTTTACACCGCGTGTATTTTATCTGCTGATAATGAACTTTTAAATTTAATTTGTTTATGACTTTCTATGTAAAAGGACTGTGAAGAATAGTCATGATATTTTTATTATTTCCATTCTTTGATTATCATATATTATTGTATATCTCTTTACCAAATTTACTTAAGCATTTGATGTACTGTTTGTTGAACATGCCATAGGAAATACAGGTCTATCCTCCAAAACATTTGAGCACTTATTAAAATACTAACATATATATGTATTGAGTCTTCTGTCCAATTATGAAAAAAAATCTGATTTTTTTTTTTTTGGTTTCTAGTGCCATCATGTGGACAGAACTAAAAGTGTTATTAGTAGAGCAGAAAAGGAAATAAATGTACTTTCAAATGGAGATAGATCTTTAATTAAAAGATATTTTCCTGTAGTTCTCTAGACTTAATGTAAGGTGAGGTGAAGTCGCTCAGTCGTGTCCGACTCTTTGCGACCCCATGGACTGTAACCTACTAGGCTTCTCTGTCCATGGGATTCTCCAGGCAAGAATACTGGAGTGGATTGCCATTTCCTTCTCCAGAGACTTAATGTAAAGCAGTATCCTAATATTATTTTTAGTGAAACTTGACACACTTATTGCAAATTTTATATGAAACTGTAAGTGATCAAAAAGAGCAAAGTAATTTTACAGAAAAATTAGGAAAAGGAAGGTCTTTCCTCTACCACTCATCAGGACTGTAAGTTATTAAGTTACTCTGTTAAGCTAGAGCTATGAAGAAACTTTGGTCTTCTCATAGGGATAAACTAACCAGTGAAATAGTTTAAAGAGCCTAGAAATAAAGGCGCATGTATATAGAATTGTATATGAGCCTAGAAGCAGATGCACATGTATATAGAATTGTGGTATATGAGCCTAGATATAGATGCGTGTGTATGGAGAGTTGTGGTATATGGCAGAGGAAGCATGATAGGTTAGTGAGGAAAGGAGAGTATCCAATAAATGAAAGTAAAAAATTGACTTTTCCATATTAAAAAAAAAAATGAAGTCTGTATCTTACACTGTATTAGTTTTCTAGGGCTGCCTTGACAGAATACCACAGTCTGAATGCTCAATTTACAGAAATTTGCTTTCTCTCTCTGGAGGCTAGAAGTCCAGGATCAAGGTATTCCTCCTGGGGCCTCCCTCTTTGACTTGCAGTTGGCTACCTTATCTTCTTATCTTCGTGTGATCATTCCTTTATGAGCGAGCATCCCTGGTGTCCCCTTGTAAGTCCAAATTTCCTGTTACAAGGACAGCAGTTAGATTGGATTGTGCTGTGCTGTGCTGTGCTTAATCGCTCTGTCATGTCTGACTCTTTGTGACCCCCATGGACTGTAGCCCTCCAGACTCCTCTGTCCATGGGGATTCTCCAGGCAAGAATACTGGAATTGATTGCCATGCCGTCCTCCAGGGGATCTTCCCAACTCAGGGCCAGGACCCAGGTCTCCCTTGCAGGCGGATTCTTTACCTTCTGGGCCATCAGGGAAGCCCAAGAATACTGGAGTGGGTAGCCTATCCCTTCTCCAGGGGAATTTAGGGCCCACCCAAATGGCATCATTTAACCTTAATCACCTCTTTAAGGCCCTAACTCTAAATACAGTCACTTTCTGAGGTACTGGGGGGCTAGGGATTTGATACATGAATTTTGAGGGGAAACAATTTTTAGCCCATCACACACACAAGGTACAAAAAAAAAATCTACTTCTGATAGAATAAAGACTTAAAGATTAAGAACAAAACATCAGTAGGAAACAATAGGCAACCAATGTTCAGAGCATAGGGTGGGGAAAGTTTTTTTTTTTTATTGAGATAGAGTTATAGAGTTGACATGTAATACCCTGGCGGCTCAGTGGTAAAAAATTCACCTGCTAATGCAGGAGACATGGGTTCAGTCCCTGGGTCAGGAAGATCTCCTGGAGAAAGGAATGGCACCCACTCCAGTATTCTTGCCTGGAGAATTCCATAGGCACAGGACCCTGGCGGGCTACAGTCCATGGGGTCTCAAAAGAGTCAGACATGACTTAGTAATTAAACAACAGCAAGTATTCGTTTTACATGTATAACGCCATGATTTTATATCTATATATAGGTATATGTAGATGTTAATAGAGGCTTCCCAGTTGGCTCAGTGGTAAAGAATCCCACCTGCCAATGAAGGAGAGACAAGTTTGATCCCTGGGTCAGGAAGCTCTCCTGGGGGTGGAAATGACAACCACCTCCAGTATTCTTGCCTGGAAAATTCCTTGGGCAGAAGAACCGGGTGGGCTATGGTTCATGGGGTCGCAAAAGTGTTGGACACAACTAAGCAGCTGAGCACACACACACACATATATATGGTGAAACAGCTAACACAATTTGTATCACCACACATAGTTACAATATTTTTTCCTTGTGTTGTTACTGAGTCTGAGATATGGAGGCTCTGATCGCCACAGGCATGCTCAATCATTCAGTGAGCTCTGCTCAATGCAATACAAGCCAACAAATCCAAGAGACGAGGTGTTCAGGCAAAGAATACAACTTTATTTGGAAAGCTGGCTAACTGAGAAGATGGCAGACTAATGTCTCGAAATAGCCATCTTGTTGGGGTCTGGATGCCAGGTTCTGTTCTAGAACCAGAGAGAGAAGCTGTGAGAAACTGAAGTCAAAAGGCAAAGAGGGAGAGGAAATGAAAAAGTTAAAAGGGGCGTCAGTCTTGGAAAACATCTCCAGAAATGGCCAGCATCAGGGAAAAGAAAGAAGTGTTAGTCATTCAGTCATGTCCAACTCTTTGTGACCCCATGGGCTTTGGACCCCAGGGACTGTACCCCTCCAAGGCTCCTCTGTCCATGGAATTCTCCAGGCAAGAATATTGGAGTGCATAGCTATTCCCTTCTCCAGGGGATCTTCCTGACCTAGGGATCACACCCAAATCTTATGCACTGTGGGCAGATTCTTTATACTCTGAGTCACAAAGGAAGCAGCAGGGAAGGGATGTGTTAATCTCTTCTTTCTTGCAGCCTTCACAGCTGGGCAGGGTCAGGTGATCTCTCTGTGAGCTGAACAGAGGCTCTTTAGTTTAACAGTCAGGCATAGGAGCAGGGTCCTCTGAGGTAGACCATTATGTATGATTATAACAACAACATCAATGAAAAACAAGTCAGAGCAACATTTCCAACATGAAGTCAGAATTGGTTCTTCTCTGCAACTGTATAGTAGTAAATTTTAAGACCTACTCTCTCAACAGGGCTTCCCTGATGGCTCAGCAGTAAACAATTCACCTGCAGTGCAGGAGACGCAAGAGTTGCTGGTTCAATCCCTGGGTCAGGAAGATCCCTTGGAGGAGGAAATGGCAACCCACTCCTATATTCTTGCTGAGAAAATCTCATGGACCAGAGGAGCCTACTGGACTACAGTCCAAAGGGCCACGAAGAGTCTGAATATATGATACCATATAGTTAACTCAGGCCTTCCCTGGTGGCTCAGTGGTCAAGAATCTGTCAGCCAATTCAGGAGAAATGGGTTCAATCCTTGGATAGGGAAGATCCCCTGGAGAAGGAAATGGCAACCCACTCCAGTATTCTTGCCAGGGAAATCCCATGGGCCAAGGAGTCTGGTGGACTAGAGTCCACGAAGTTGCAAAGAGACAGACACAACTTAGCAACTAAACAGCAACAACAGAATGTTAACTAGAGTCACCATGCTTTATATCTCCAGGACTTATTTATTTTATAATAGGGAGTTTGTACCTTTTGACCTCCTTTACCCATTTTGCCTACCTTCCCTGCCTTCTGTTAACCACTGACCTATTCTGTTTGAGCTCTGAGTATGAGTTCAATTTTATTTTTAAATTTCACATATAAATGAGAATATTCATTGTCTTTCTCTCTTTTATTCATTTAACATAAATACCTCAAGGTCCATCCAGCTTATTGTAAATGGCAGGACTTCCTTCCGTTGTATGGCTAAATCATATTCCATTATGTGTGTGTGTGTCTAATATTTTCTTTATCCATTCATCCGTTAATGGATAGTTTGTTTCTATACCTTGATCGCCTTTACAGTGAACTTAGGAATATTGATATCTCTTCAAGATTATGATTTCATTTCCTTTGATTATATACCCAGAAATGGGCCTGCTGGGTCATATGGTAATCCTATTTTTAAGTTTTTGAGGAGTCTCCATTTTGTTTTCCATAGTGGTTGTACTAACTTATATTCCCACCAACATTGTATAAGGGTTCCCTTTTCTCCACATCCACACCAACACTTGCTCTTTCTTATCCCTTTAATGATAACCATTCTAAAGAGGTATGAGATGATATCTCATTGTAGTTTAGATTTGTTTTTGCTTGATGATTAATGATGTTGAGCATCTTTTCATTTACTTACTGGCCTTTTGTAGGTCTTCTTTGGAAATATCTATTCAAGTCTTCTGCCCATTTTTTAAAATTGAAACATACTTGATTTACAATGTTGTATTAGTTTTTAGTATACAGCAAAATGATCGGATATGTGTGTGTATATATTCTTTTTCATATTATTTTCCACTATGCTTTATTAGAGGATACTGAATACAGTTCCCTGTGCTACATGGTAGAACCTTGTTGTTTATCTATTTTATATATAGTAGTTTGTATCTCCTAACCCCAAACTCCTGATTTATTCCCCCACCCCCACCCGTTTCCCCTTTGTTGTTGTTGTTCAGGCTCTAAAGTGAAAGTGAAAGTGAAGTCGCTCAGTCGTGTCTGACTCTTTGCGACCTGTGGACTATAGCCCACCAAACTCCTCTGTCCATGGGATTCTCCAGGCAAGAATACTGGAGTGGGTTGCCATTTCCTTCTCCAGGGGGTCTTCCTGACCCAGGGATCGAACCCAGGTCTCCCACATTGCAGGCAGACGCTTTAACTTCTGCACCACCAGGGAAGCCCGTTCAGTCTCTAAGTCATGTCCAACTCTCTGTGACCCCATAGACTGCAGCATGTCAGGCTTCCCTGTAAATTTGTTTTCTATGTCTGTATGTTTCCATTTTGTATATAAGTTTATTTGTATCATATTTTAGATTCCACATATATGTGGTATCATATGATATTTGTCTTTGACTTATTTTACTTCATGATAATCCCTAGGTCCATCTGTGTTGCTACAAATGGCATTATTTCACTCTTTTTTATTGCTGAGTAGGATTCCATCATAGACATGTGCCACATCCTTTTTATTTATCATCTCTCTATGGACTTTTAGGTTGCTTCCACGTCTTGGCTATTGTAAATAATACCACTGTGAACATTGGGTTGCATATATCTGTTCAAATTAGATTTCTCCAGATATATGCCCAGGAATGAGATTGCTGGATCGTATATCTTCTACCCATTTTTAATCAGATTACTTACCTCTTTACAGTAGAGGTAAAGAGGTAAGTAAGTAACTCCTTATTAGACACCTGATTTGAAAATATTTTCTCTCATTATATAGGTTTTCTTTTCATTTTGTGGATGATTTCCTTTGTTGTATAAAAACTTTCTTTGATATAGTTCCCCTTGTCTATTTCTCGCTTGTATTGCCTTTTGCTGTCAAATCCAAAATATCGTAGCCAAAACTAATGTAAAGGACTTTAGCTCATGTTTTCTTCTAGTTTTGTGGTTTCAATAGTTAATCTATTTTGAGTTGACTTTTGTGTGTGGGATAAAGATAATGGTCCAGTTTCATTCTTTTGATGTGACTATCCAGATTTCCCATCACCATTTATTGAAGAGACTATCCTTTATATATGTCCAAAAATATATTATGGGAAAAGAACAGTCTGTTCAATAAAGGCAAAGATTTTTCAAAGTGCAAATCCCATTAACCATATAATAAGAAATTGATAAATTTGGCTAAATTAAAATTAAGAAATTTGATTCATCAAAAGACACCTTAAAGTAAAAAGACAAGCTATAAGTTGGTAGAAAGATTTGTATACATATAACTAAAATAAATATAAAGGACTCCTACATATTGGCAAGAAAAATGACCCAAGATACATAAAAATAAGTAAAGATATAAAGTATTTAATAGAAAAGGAGCTACTTATAGCCAATAAACAAAGTGAGTTTCTCAAAGTCGCTAACAATTAGGGAAATATAAATCAAGACCATTTAAGCTCATTCAATAGGAAAAGGTTAGGAAGTGTAAACATATCAAGGGTTGGAAAAAAAGTAGATCAGCAAAAATTGCATGTACAATTTTGCTAAGAGTGTCAGTTGATCATTCTTATACCCTTCAATCTATCAAGAGAAATACTTACACATATGTACCAGGAGACACATATGCAAGCAATGTCATGGCAGTGCTTTTAGTGATTGAAAAAAGAAAAAAACCCACATAAACCAAATGCCCATAAGATAGAAGAAAGGGTAAATAAATAGTGGTTGTTGTTCAGTCACCCAGTCATGTTCGACTCTTTGCGATCCCATGAATTGCAGCATGCCAGACTTCCCTGTCCTTCACTATCTCCCGGGGTTTGCTTAAACTCATGTCCACTGAGTCAGTGATGCCACCCAACCATCTCATCCTCTGTTGCCTCCTCCTCCTCTTGGCCTCAGTCTTTCCCAACATCAGGGTCTTTTCCAGTGAGTTGGCTCTTCACATCAGGTTACCAGAGTATTGGAGCTTCAGCTTCAGCACCAGTCCTTCCAATGAAAAGGATTGAGAAAAGAAAAAAAACCCATATAAACCAAATGCCCATAAGATAGGAGAAGGGATAGATAAATGGTGGTCTGTATACATAATGGAATATTATATGAAAATCAATGAATTAACACATATCTACATCTGATTATTCTTTTATAAAATGCAATAATTAAATCTCTTTATTTTGTTTATACATATATTGGTATTGATTTAAAACACTATTTAAAAAAGCATGGAAATGATAAGCAGTACATTTAGAACAATAGTTATTTTACCTTGTGTGAGTGAGGCAAGGGAGATAATAGAAGGAAAGAACATGCAAATCTTTATTGTCAGTGGTCAGTTCCTGGACTGGATTATGGGAACACTCAAATAAGACATGTGCCTGAAGAGACCAATGATACGTCATGAGCCAAGGACTATGGTTAGTCTAGTCGTACCTTAAATCCAGGTTTTAAAAAAAGAAAAAATACACAGTTCTGACCAGTATAATGATTTGAGGGAAGTGAAACAATGAGAAGAACATTTTTATATGTGTGTGTATTGCTAGGAGGCTACAGGGGCTAGGCCAGCCATGTTACATCTCCACTGAAACAGCCTGAGCACCGAGGAAGGTGAAAAGAGCCAAACCTCATTTTATATTCATCACAATAGATCTACTTGGTTGGATATTTAAATTTAAGTTCTAACTCTTTGAAAATGAACTTAATATTAAAAGGTTAATTTTAGGATTTAAATTTAAATATGAACATGTTAAATATCTTTATCTGGAACTCTCTTCCTTTTCAATGCTCTAGCAGATGTTGGCAGTTTGATCTCTTGTTCCTCTGCCTTTTCTAAAACCAGCTTGAACATCTGGAAGTTCACAGTTCACATATTGCTGAAGCCTGGCTTGGAGGATTTTGAGCATAACTTTACTAGCGTGTGAGATGAGTGCAATTGTGCGGTAGTTGGAGCATTCTTTGGCTTTCCCTTTCTTTGGGATTGGAATGAAAACTGACCTTCTCCAGTCCTGTGGCCACTGCTGAGTTTCCCAAATTTGCTGGCAGATTGAGTACAGCACTTTCACAGCATCATCTTTCAGGATTTGAAATGGCTTAACTGGAATTCCGTCACCTCCACTAGCTTTGTTCGTAGTGATGCTTTCTAAGGCCCACTTGACTTCACATTCCAGGATGTCTGGCTCTAGGTGAGTGATCATACCATCGTGATTATCTTGGTGGTGAAGATCTTTTTTGTGCAGCTCTTCCGTGTATTCTTGCCACCTCTTCTTAATATCTTCTGCTTCTATTAGGTCCATACAATATGCAGGTCAGGAAGCAACAGTTAGAACTGGACATGGAACAACAGACTGGTTCCAAATAGGAAAAGGAGTACGTCAAGGCTGTATATTATCACCCTGCTTATTTAACTTCTGTGCAGAGTACATCATGAGAAACACTGGGCTGGAAGAAGCACAAGCTGGAATCAAGATTGCCGGGAGAAATATCAATAAACTTAGATATGCAGATGACACCAGCCTTATGGCAGAAAGTGAAGAGGAACTAAAAAGCCTCTTGATGAAAGTGAAAGGGGAGAGCGAAAAAGTTGGCTTAAAACTCAACATTCAGAAAACAAAGATCATGGCATCTGGTCCAATCACTTCATGCCAAATAGATGCAGAAACAGTGTCAGACTTTATTTTGGGGGCTCCAAAATCACTGCAGATGGTGATTGCGGCCATGAAATTAAAAGACGCTTACTCATTGGAAGGAAAGTTATGACCAACCTAGATAGCATATTCAAAAGCAGAGAATTGTTTACTTTGCCAACAAAAGTCTGTCTAGTCAAGGCTATGGTTTTTCCTGTGGTCATGTATGGATATGAGAGTTGGATGTGAAGAAGGCTGAGCGCCAAAGAATTGATGCTTTTGAACTGTGGTGTTGGAGAAGACTCTTGAGAGTCCCTTGGACTGCAAGGAGATCCACCCAGTCCATGCTAAAGGAGATCAGTCCTGGGTGTTCTTTGGAAGGACTGATGCTGAAGCTGAAACTCCAGTACTTTGGCTACCTCATGCAAAGAGTTGACTCATTGAAAAAGACTCTGATGCTGGGAGGGATTGGGGGCAGGAGGAGAAGGGGATGACAGAGGATGAAATGGCTGTATGGCATCACCAACTCGATGGACATGAGTTTGACTGAACTCCAGGAGTTGGTGATGGACAGGGAGGCCTGGCGTGCTGAGATTCATGGGGTCACAAAGAGTTGGACCCAACTGAGCGACTGAACTGAACTGATGTTAAATATCTTTTATGTTAAGTTTGACAGACTAGCATTTTGTAAGTGAATGAAACTCTGTGGCAAATCCTGCCAGTAATCTTTGATGAAGGTTTATATTATACATTTATCAAAATAGTTGACCAAATTTTATTCATTCTTCTGTCTGTTTACCTGTTACCTAAACATCTGATTTGGACAAGGCGGTGGCACCCCACTCCGGTACTCTTGCCTGGAAAATCCCATGGATGGAGGAGCCTGGTATGCTGCAGTCCACGGGGTCATGAAGAGTCGGACACGACTGAGGGAATTCACTTTCACTTTTCACTTTCATGCCTTGGAGGAGGAAATGGCAACCCACTACAGTGTCCTTGCCTGGAGAATCCCAGGGACGGGGGAGGTTGGTGGGCTGCTGTCTATGGGGTCGCACAGAGTCGGACACGACTGAAGCGACTTAGCAGCAGCAGCAACCATCTGTTTCCTGGACTTGATAATGACAGTGTTTAAGAGCAACTCTCCTTTCCCTTCATTAACTGTTGCACAAACTGAAATTACTAATTTCTATAGTGGATTTAGATCTCCCTCTACTGGTACAAAAAGATAATGCCAATCAATGCTGTAGGTTGCTTAAAATGCTACTGTTCTTAGTCATACTCACCATTCCATTGCCTTATGTAGCATCAGCATAAAAAGTAAGCTCACTTTTGAATCTATCTTAAAGGACACAGCTATTTTCTAAAGTCAAATTATCTATATTTTTATAAATAAAAAATTATTATGAGCATATAATACAAAAACAAGGTAAAGATGTTTTATTAATACTTTTCCTCAGTCTTATAAATAAAAACCTTTTGTCTCATTGACATCTAAAAAAAAATTTTTTTCAAGAACATCTTTCTCTCTTTGTGAATCCTTACAGGTTGCTTATCCTCTACATGTGTACTTCCAAATTTCTTGTTCATTTAGGAGCCTTTTCTTTTTTTCTTCTTCCAGTTTTACTGAGAAATAATCAACATATAGCACTGTTTAAGTTTGGAGCTTCCAGAGTGACTCAGATGATAAAGAATCTGCATGTAATCAAACCCAGGTTTGACCTCTGGGTTGGGAAGATCCCCTGGAGAAGGACATGGCAACCCACTCCAGTGTTCTTGCCTGGAGAATCCCACGGAGAGAGGAGCCTGGTGGGCTACACTCCATAGCATCACACAGAGTCGGACACAATTGAAGTGACTTAGCACACAGCACACACTTAAAAATTAATATATACCCCATAATAATTTGATGTACATATAACATGAAATGATTATTGCAGTAAGTTTAATGAACTTTTATCACTTCATATAGATACAAAATTAAATAGAAAAAAAAGATTTTTCCTTATGTTAAGAACTCAGGATTTACTTGTTTGTTTGTTTTCTCAAACTGTGAACTTTTATTTTGTATTGCTGCTGCTGCTGCTGCTGCTGCTAAGTCGCTTCAGTCGTGTCCGACTCTGTGCGACCCCAGAGACGGCAGCCCACCAGGCTCCGCCGTCCCTGGGATTCTCCAGGCAAGAACCCTGGAATGGGTTGCCGTTTCCTTCTCCAATGCATGAAAGTGAAAAGTGAAAGGGAAGTCCTCAGTCGTATCCCCATCGTCCTCAGCCTACCAGGCTCCTCCGTCCATGGGATTTTTCAGGCAAGAGTACTGGAGTGGGGTGCCATTGCCTTCTCCGATTTTGTACTGGGGTATAGCCAATTAACAATCCGGTGGTAGTTTCAGATGAACAGCTAAGTGACTCAGCCATTCATATACATGTATCCATTCTCCCCAAACCCCTCTCCCATTCAGGCTGAGCAGAGTTCCAAGTGCTATATGATAGGCAGGTCCTTGTTGGTTATCCATTTTAAATATAGCAATGTGTACATGACCTTCCCAAAGTCCCTAACTTACTCTTCTTAACAATTCATTCCCAGTACTTATTTATCTTATAACTGGAAGTTTGTACTTTTGATTGTCTTCATCCAGTTCCCCTTCCCCCCATCCCCTACCTCTGATAACCACAAATTTGAACTCTTTTTTTCCTGTGAGTTTTTTGTTTATTTTTGAAGTATAATTGACCCCTTCAGTACTATGGCAGTATTGAGGTAACTCCTGAACAGCATAGTGACAGAGGGACCCATTTTACTAGACAAATTGTTAAGGAAGTTTGTAAAATTTGGCCAATTATGCAACATTTCCAATGTGCCTATCATCCCCCAGTCTTCCGGGTTAGTGGAAAGGACAAATGGAACAATGGAAACTCAGTTGGTTAAAGTTACAGATGCTTACTCCATTGGTTCCCTTCAACCTCAGATCCACTCCTTTGGCAAACATCATTTGTCTCTTTGAGATTATTACAGAGAGACCAGTGAGATTGGATGAAAGACTATGATCTTATATTACTTAAGGGACATATATTATTGTAAGGGTTTCATCAAATTGTTGATGAATTATTCTAAATTTTTTCTGAAGCTTATCACAGTTATCTAGCCTCAAAGTCTCATGACTTACAACCAGGAGACTACGTATATTGGAAAAGACATCATTTAAAGGACTCCCTCCAACCTAAATGGAAGGGCCCTTATCAGATTCTTTTGACTAGTTCATGCACAGCAGAACTGAAGGGAATTGACTCTTGGATTCCTGAAAGTGAAACTGTTAGTTGCTCAGTTGTGTCTGACTCTCTGTGACCCCATGGATTGTAGCCCACCGGGCTCCTCTGTCATGGAACTCTGTCAGTGTTCTCCAGGCAAGAACACTGGAGTGGGTTAGAATTCCCTTCTCTAGGAGATCTTCCTAACTGAGGGAACAAACCCAGGTCTCCTGCATTGCAGGCAGATTCTTTACCATCTGAGCCAAGAGCTTCTGTACCAG
The DNA here is from genome assembly GCA_006410635.1 of Cephalophus harveyi. Taxonomy (NCBI): domain Eukaryota; kingdom Metazoa; phylum Chordata; class Mammalia; order Artiodactyla; family Bovidae; genus Cephalophus; species Cephalophus harveyi. The sequence goes on from SJYT01078190.1 coordinate 43,897, forward strand.
TCTGGTCTATAGATAGAGCTGCTGACCTCAAACTCACCTTAAAGCAATGTTCTGATAATAAGGGAACAGCAACATCAGGAGAGAAGATGACTTCGGAAGTAAACAACTGTCCCAAGATGCTGGACCTGACCCATGTGACTGTTCATAACATTTCTTAGTTTCTTGAACTCACACAGGAATCAAATGTTTTTCTACCATGAGCACAATCTTATGCAAATTTCAGAAATCAGTCAAATTGTTGGGTTTGTAGTCAGTTACCTGCATCTAATACTTCTCATTCACCCTGGAAAGTTTCTCTTCTCCAAGGCTCTGATTGAATGGTTCTTAGAAAGTTTATTTTAGAAGAAAGGAATTATAGTTCTGTCTGGGCTACTACTGATATCACTAGATGGAAACCACTCATTTGGGCAATCAAACATACTTATTGTGACCCTGGCCATAAATATGAATTTTTTCTTAAGGTTACTCAAATTCAATCAGAGCAGCAAGCAAAATTACAGTTTAAAAACATTATAACCTCTAGACTTAATTAAGAGGGACGCTTCCTCAGTTATGGGATGCATTTATCTGTCTAACACCAGTCTGTGGTTGTCTAAGCCTAAAAGTCTCCCCCACCATACTGGGATCAATTAAATCATACCAAAGATACCTAGCCTAATATCACTGGAAAATTAGATCAGGTGCCAATGGCACCCCACTCCAGTACTCTTGCCTGGAAAAATCCCATGGACGGAGGAGCCTGATAGGCTGCAGTCCATGGGGTCGCGAAGAGTCAGACATGACTGAGTGACTTCACTTTCACTTTTCGCTTTCATGCATTGGAGAAGGAAATGGCAACCCACTCCAGTGTTCTTGCCTGGAGAATCCCAGAGACGGGGAAGCCTGGTGGGCTGCCATCTATGGGGTCACACAGAGTCAGACACGACTGAAGCGACTTAGTAGCAGCCTTGTGAAAACTACCAATATACCGTTTCTCTTAAAGACAGTAATTGCTGTGAAACAAATTTGGTCAGATGTCCAGGAATATACTGGCTGCCACCTAACAGGAATCAAAGGCTTTGTGGGTCCAGTCTATGGCCCTGGCTTCCACCAGGATGGCTAGGAAGGTGTACTTTAGGATTCCCTTGGGCTCAAGGCCAGTTACATGCAAACTTAGACGTGCTTCCAGAAAATTTACCATCATTACGAGCCCGATGGACCAGGAGATCTGTGTTTCCCTGGTATTGTCACTTAGCAGCTGTTTTTGCACCTTTGGTAGGATTGGAAAATGTTATTTCTCACATTGAAGACTTAATAAAATTCACTCAAAGGGCATTAAGTGATAGCAGCCAGGCTATTGGCCTACAAAATTCTGAGGTCTCTATGAGAAAAGCTATCTTACAAAGTTGTTTGGCCCTTGATAGTCTTACAGCATCTAAACGGGCATCTGTGCTGTAATTCAAACTGAATGTTGTGTTTACACACCAGATGAATCCTCTAATGTAAAATATTAAATGACTCACATGAAAAATCAGATTCCCTCCTTAGATGACCCACTTCCTAGCCTTTGTGATACTTTACAAAGATGGTTTGATTCTGAAAGCTTGTGGCGTAAATCTCTGTTTGTAATTTTAATTGGTATATTAGCAGTATTACTTGTAATCTGTTTATTTTATAAGATTGTTGTCTTTTGTAGTGCATGATGTATAACCAGGCCTCTAAAATACTGATAGCTAAAACATCTTGAAGAAATAGGGCACATTTATTACATAGAATAATTATAATAGTGTGATTCTAAGTATGGGAAAAGGCAAGAAGAGAAGTATTTCCCGGATCCTATTAGGTTAGAAGATAGAGGATCCAGAGAATTTTTTATTATTTATCATTGGGTCTAATCCAGAAATTAACACCTGGAGTGATTTGTCAGTGACCTTCCCCCGATCTGGGATGTGCCTTCCAGTGCTGTGGGACAAAAAAAAAAGGGTCATGAAATGTCTCCAAAATATGGTCAGATTTATAACCATGGAGAGGGACTGTGAAATGAAAATATCTCCTGCCATATCAATAAACAAGAAATGTCACAGCCATCAGTGATTTCTGGCCTCCAAATGTGAATGAGAGCTCCCCAAACTGCAATCCACCAAATGCCTCCACCCCCACAGAGATTGCAGAGGTGCATGGATGGCGGGAATGCAAGAAGCAGCCATCTGCCACTCCTTCAGGTGAACAAGGAAACAGGATTTGGCCCCAGATAGCTGAGATGCATATGAAAAGAATGAATTCAGTGAGCCCAAAGGCTTACATTTCCCATACATAGAACACCAGCTTCCTTATATCTGATCTTTGATGTTCAGACTGCCTGCTCCCTTTGTTGCAAACTTGTTTATAGCCTGACTCCCCCTCCTGCCTCCTTAGAGCAGTTTTCTCAGAGGTACTGAAATGCTGTCTCCTGGGCTTGGAGTCCTAAACATTCCCACCAAATAAAATAACTCTACTTTCAGATCGTGACTATATTTTTTAGTCAACAGAGCTATTATTACATGAACTCTTTCCTAAAACTCATTTGTCTGCAAATGCCCCATCTGCTTATTCTCCTTTCCCGATGTCTCTCTCACAATTGCCCTTCTTCCATTTTACAAGATGAGAGCATGCCTCTCATCTGTGCATCCATCCTTCCATCTATCCATTCATCTAACCAGAATTGTTCTCTTGTGCATTTCCTCCAGCTGTAAATGTTATTGAACCAGGTTCATTTGCTCGACACATGGCAAGCCAGATGCTGACACACTGAGATTTGTTGCAAATAATGGGTTTATTCATGAGGCAGCTAAATGAAAAGTCAGGAGAAGGAATCTCAGATTTGCCTCCCTAAAGGTAAGGGCTTGGGATATTTATAGGATAGAGAGGCAGAGTGGTCTTAGGTGTGGGGAAAGGAGATTGGATGTAGGGGAAAGGTGAGGTAATCAGTGTTCTGTGCAGACGTATCTGAGTTACATGCTACTGCATGGGATGCGTGAACAGAAAATGATGGCGTTAGCATGATCTGAGGGTGGAGTTTTGGCCCTCTGACATTGAAAGGTCATCTGTGGGACACTCTTGCCAGCCCACTTGGAAGGTCAGTAGTCCCAACCAGCTTAACCAGCTCAGACTAGACAAAAGATTACTCCAAGATCCTAACAAACAAACCAGCATTACCATAGTGACCCGTGTATCAGAAGTGTTACTTATGAAGGCAGATAAAGGAATCTTGGGATGCATTGTCTAGGCTACCTGAAGTTTGCAGAGTATACAATTTGCAGGAACAATCAAAAGGAGCTTAGTCAGTGAAGACAGTTTACAGGGTATTGTTTATTAAGGGATCTAACTGATGACTGACCCCAGTTTCGTAAATACCTCTGGAGCCCTGAGAATAGAGAACATTTGAGACTGCAGGGCTTCTGCAAGAAGCTTCCTTCAAGTGTCAAGCCTGTGGCAAGGCTCATGCCTCATCACTTCTTTTCGTTTCTTTTTCCTTTTTTAACTTCTTTCTTTCCCCTGCCGAAGATCTAGAATTTAGAAGCAGGATCGTTGACACAGAGATAGGTTTTAACACATTTATTTGAATTAGAACATGAAGTCAGTTTTCTGATGGATCAGTTTGGCAGTGAAGGCTGTGTTTGCCAATTAAATTATATAGTGGAAGTTTTCCATAAACTGAAGATGCAACTTGTAGTTTTGTCAAAAGTATATTAAAGGCACACATACAATATTCAGTGTGTTACATATTCCTTCTGACCCTTAATCTTATGAAAACCTTTACATATCAACTTTAAAATGTGTGAGGTGGTACATAATTTTCACTGTTATTTTATTAGGGAGTACAGGGACCAAAACTCCTGAAGTCCTGTGAGTTAGAAGACTTGAGGAGACAGAAAAGGACCAGAAAAAGTCAGGGGCAAGGAAGAGAACCAGAAGAGAAGGCAGCAGAGACTGCAGTCCAGGAGGTAAGCGTGATGGCAAAAAAGAGGGGTAATGAGAAATGTGAAACACTGCAGAAGAGTCAAGGAGAATAATAACTAGATACAAATCTTTGTGAATGCAGTTTATGTAGGTAGGGTAGAGGTAATAGTCTACCCTATTTTAGGGTAGATCATTCGAACATTTGAATGTTTAGATCATTCAAAAAGTTGGGCAGTGATAGCGAGGAAAATGGAATACTACTTTTAATACTATTTGCCAGGTGATTGGGGCTAAAATGGCTTTTGTTAACTGAAAGAGTAACTCAAGATGTTGGACAGTGAAGACCAACGGAATACAGTGGAGGGCAGAGCGGGAGGATAGGGAGAGGAACTTGCCCGCAGGAGAAGGGTGGTGGCTCTTCCTCTAAAACTGGCAGGAGTGAGCAGAGAGCTGTGGAGACACCTGGAGAGGAGGGAAGTAGCCAGAGCCTCCAGCTCCAGGTGATGGTCTCGGTGGAGTCAGTAGAGAGTGAGATCCTGGGCTGAGTAGCCATCCAAGTCAAGAGCAGGGAAATCCAAGACTGCTTAGAAGTTATGCTAGAAAATCTGAGAGAGAGAAGTAGGAGAGGGAACACTTTAGGACAGTGGCTCATTGTAATTTTCTTATTAGTTTTTAAAGTGTAGTTTTATCAATACTGTCCCTTTAAGGTTTCTGTAGTTTTCAAATTTCCTACAATGAACAAAGAATAAAGAAAAAAATTGTTTTCAATATAAGGGGTTAAAAAATAAAAGATCAAACAAGCTGCAGGTAAACAATGTCATCAGCCTCTATCAAACTAAAAAGCAACTGCACAGCAAAGGAAATCATCAACGAAATGAAAAGGCAACATACAGAATGGGAGATAATATTCACCAAGCATTTTCCTGATAATGCATTAGTAGTCAAGATATACAGGGAACTTATACAACTCAATAACTAATAATAAAAACCAAATTAAAAATGCACAAACTTGAATAGACATTTTTCCAAAGACATACAAATAGTCAAGAGGTACCTGAAAATGTGCCAAACATCACTAAAACTCAGGGAAATGCAAGTCAAAGCCACAGTGAGATACCTGTTGGGTGTCTATTATGAAAAAGAAAAGAGATACCAAAAGCCGGCAAGATATGGGGGAAAAAAGGAAATCTTTGTATATTCTTGGTGGAAACATAAAACTGGTACAGTCACTGTGGAAAATAGTATGGAGGTTTTAGAAATAGAACTACCCCGTGATCGAGCAATTCCACCTCTGGGTATATATCCAAAGGCAATAAAATCATAGTCTCGAAGAGATGTCTGTATAGCAAGATATGGGGGAAAAAAGGAAATCTTTGTATATTCTTGGTGGAAACATAAAACTGGTACAGTCACTGTGGAAAATAGTATGGAGGTTTTAGAAATAGAACTACCCCGTGATCGAGCAATTCCACCTCTGGGTATATATCCAAAGGCAATAAAATCATAGTCTCGAAGAGATGTCTGTATTCCCATGTTCACTACAGCATTATTCAGGATCGTCCATGTACGGGAAAAAGCCAAGTGTCTGTCAAAGATGAAGGCAGAAAATGTGATATATGTGAGCAATAGAATACTATGCAAATGCCTTAAAATAAAAAAAGAAAATCCTGCTATTCTTGACAACATGGATGAACCTGGAGGGCATTATGCTAATTAAAATGTCAGACAGACAAAGAAAAATATTATGTGACATCACTTATATATGAAATGTAACAAACACATCAAACTCACAGAAACAGAGTTCAGTGGTGATTGCCAGGGAATGAGGGTGGTGGCGGAAATGAGAAGAGATTGATAGAAGGGTTTGACTTCATACATAAGATGAATAAGGGCTGAAGATCTAATGCATAGTGTGGCTACTATAGTTGACGATACAGTACTGTATAATTGAAATTTTCTAAGAGTGTAAATCTTTGTTCTCACCAAGAAAAAAAAGTGAATACGTGAGTGATAAATTTGCTAACTCAATTGAAGAATCCTTTCACACTGTCTACATATGGCAAAGCCTCACGCTGTGTGCTTTAAATGTATTATAAGATGTCAGTTGCACCTCAACAAAGGTAAAAACAAAATTTAAACAATGTCATCAGCAAACTCCCTTGGGCCGGTAACATAAAGGGGGAGTCATTGCATTTATGTGGAGTAGTGCAGTGTTTCTGAGTTTGTTTTGTCCCTCTGAGGAGGCTTATAAAGATGCCTTATGAGATAGTAAATGAGCACTTTGGAATAGTCTACCCACAGCTGAACCTACCAGCCAAAACAGTCAGCCACACTACCTGCTCAAATTTTTCTGGCTCTGAGTATGATGGTTTCTAATGATCAGTTTGCCTAGAAGTCATGTTTATAAAAAAGATAGTGATAGCTTTGCATGTATACAGGAATTGGATGTCAAACCAGAATTGTTCTCTTGTGCATTTCCTCCAGCTGTAAATGTTATTGAACCAGGTTCATTTGCTCGACACATGGCAAGCCAGATGCTGACACACTGAGATTTGTCGCAAATAATGGGTTTATTCATGAGGCAGCTAAATGAAAAGACAGGAGAAGGAATCTCAGATTGGCCTCCCTAAAGGTAAGGGCTTGGGATATTTATAGGATAGAGAGGCAGAGTGGTCTTAGGTGTGGGGAAAGGAGATTAGATGTAGGGGAAATGTGAGGTAATCAGTGTTCTGTGCAGACATATCTGAGTTACAGGCTACTGCGTGGGATGCATGAACAGAAAATGATGGTGTTAGCATGATCTGAGGGTGGAGTTTTGGGCCTCTGACGTTGAAAGGTCATCTGTGGGACACTCTTGCCAGCCCACTTGGAAGGTCAGTAGTCCCAACCAGCTTAACCAGCTCAGACTAGACAAAAGATTACTCCAAGTTCCTAACAAACAAGCCAGCATTACCATAGTGACCCATGTATCAGAAGTGTTACTTATGGAGGGCAGATAAAGGAATCTTGGGATATATTGTCTAGGCTACCTGAAGTTTGCAGAGTATACAATTTGCAGGAACAATCAAAGGGAGCTTGGTCAGTGAAGACAGTTTACAGGGTATTGTTTATTAAGCAAGTTATAGATTAAGGGATCTAACTGATGACTGACATCAGTTTCGTAAATACCTCTGGAGCCCTGAGAATAAAGAGAACATTTGGGACAGCAGGGCTTCTGCAAGAAGCTTCCTTCAAGTGGCAAGCCTGTGGCAAGGCTCATGCCTCATCACTTCTTTTCGTTTCTTTTTCCTTTTTTACTTCTTTTTTTCCCCTGCCAAAGATCTAGAATTTAGAAGCAGGATCGTTGACACAGAGATAGGTTTTAACACATTTATTTGAATTAGAACACGAAGTCAGTTTTCTGATGGATCAGTTTGGCAGTGAAGGCTGTGTTTGCCAATTAAATTATATAGTGGAAGTTTTCCATAAACTGAAGATGCAACTTGTAGTTTTGTCAAAAGTATATTAAAGGCACACATACAATATTCAGTGTGTTACATATTCCTTCTGACCCTTAATCTTATGAAAACCTTTACATATCAACTTTAAAATGTGTGAGGTGGTACCTAATTTTCACTGTTATTTTATTAGGGAGTACAGGGACCAAAACTAAAGTCCTGTGAGTTAGAAGACTTGAGGAGACAAAAAAGGACCAGAAAAAGTCAGGGGCAAGGAAGAGAACCAGAAGAGAAGGCAGCAGAGACTGCAGTCCAGGAGGTAAGCGTGATGGCAAAAAAGAGGGTTAATGAGAAATGCGAAACACTGCAGAAGAGTCAAGGAGAATAATAACTAGATGCAAATCTTTGTGAATGCGGTTTCTGCAGGTAGGGTAGAGGTAATAGTCTACCCTATTTTAGGATAGATCATTCGAACATTTGAATGTTTAGATCATTCAAAAAGTTGGGCAGTGATAGTGAGGAAAATGGAATACTACTTTTAATACTATTTGCCAGGTGATTGGGGCTAAAATGGCTTTTGTTAACTGAAAGAGTAACTCAAGATGTTGGACAGTGAAGACCGACGGAATACAGTGGAGGGCAGAGCGGGAGGATAGGGAGAGGAACTTGCCCGCAGGAGAAGGGAGGTGGCTCTTCCTCTAAAACTGGCAGGAGTGAGCAGAGAGCTGTGGAGACACCTGGAGAGGAGGGAAGTAGCCAGAGCCTCCAGCTCCAGGCGATGGTCTCAGTGGAGTCAGTAGAGAGTGAGATCCTGGGCTGAGTAGCCATCCGAGTCAAGAGCAGGGAAATCCAAGACTGCTTAGAAGTTATGCTAGAAAATCTGAGAGAGAGAAGTAGGAGAGGGAACACTTTAGGACAGTGGCTCATTGTAATTTTCTTATTAGTTTTTAAAGTGTAGTTTTATCAATACTGTCCCTTTAAAGTTTCTATAGTTTTCAAATTTCCTACAATGAACAAAGAATAAAGAAAAAAATTGTTTTCAATATAAGGGGTTAAAAAATAGAAGATCAAACAGGCTGCAGGCAAACAATGTCATCAGCCTCTATCAAACTAAAAAGCAACTGCACAGCAAAGGAAATCATCAACGAAATGAAAAGGCAACACACAGAATGGGAGATAATATTCACCAAGCATTTTCCTGATAATGCATTAGTAGTCAAGATATACAGGGAACTTATACAACTCAATAACTAATAATAAAAACCAAATTAAAAATGCACAAACTTGAATAGACATTTTTCCAAAGACATACAAATAGTCAAGAGGTACCTGAAAATGTGCCAAACATCACTAAAACTCAGGGAAATGCAAGTCAAAGCCACAGTGAGATACCTGTTGGGTGTCTATTATGGAAAAGAAAAGAGATACCAAAAGCCAGCAAGATATGGGGGAAAAAAGGAAATCTTTGTATATTCTTGGTGGAAACATAAAACTGGTACAGTCACTGTGGAAAATAGTATGGAGGTTTTAGAAATAGAACTACCCCATGATCGAGCAATTCCACCTCTGGGTATATATCCAAAGGCAATAAAATCATAGTCTCGAAGAGATGTCTGTATTCCCATGTTCACTACAGCATTATTCAGGATCGTCCATGTACGGGAAAAAGCCAAGTGTCTGTCAAAGATGAAGGCAGAAAATGTGATATATGTAAGCAATAGAATACTATGCAAATGCCTTAAAATAAAAAAAGAAAATCCTGCTATTCTTGACAACATGGATGAACCTGGAGGGCATTATGCTAATTAAAATGTCAGACAGACAAAGAAAAATATTATGTGACATCACTTATATATGAAATGTAACAAACACATCAAACTCACAGAAACAGAGTTCAGTGGTGATTGCCAGGGAATGAGGGTGGTGGCGGAAATGAGAAGAGATTGATAGAAGGGTTTGACTTCATACATAAGATGAATAAGGGCTGAAGATCTAATGCATAGTGTGGCTACTATAGTTGACGATACAGTACTGTATAATTGAAATTTTCTAAGAGTGTAAATCTTTGTTCTCACCAAGAAAAAAAAGTGAATACGTGAGTGATAAATTTGCTAACTCAATTGAAGAATCCTTTCACACTGTCTACATATGGCAAAGCCTCACGCTGTGTGCTTTAAATGTATTATAAGATGTCAGTTGCACCTCAACAAAGGTAAAAACAAAATTTAAACAATGTCATCAGCAAACTCCCTTGGGCCGGTAACATAAAGGGGGAGTCATTGCATTTATGTGGAGTAGTGCAGTGTTTCTGAGTTTGTTTTGTCCCTCTGAGGAGGCTTATAAAGATGCCTTATGAGATAGTAAATGAGCACTTTGGAATAGTCTACCCACAGCTGAACCTACCAGCCAAAACAGTCAGCCACACTACCTGCTCAAATTTTTCTGGCTCTGAGTATGATGGTTTCTAATGATCAGTTTGCCTAGAAGTCATGTTTATAAAAAAGATAGTGATAGCTTTGCATGTATACAGGAATTGGATGTCAGGGGGGGAAAAAATGTTTCTTGCCAAACCCAAATTTTTGGCCAGTAGAGGGCAGTCATCTCTAGGTTTTTGGTTCTATAGCATTTGTTTCTGGAGCACATGGGTCTTAACCTCTCATATTTTTTCCTAATGGTGATACAGGTATCAAAGGTAGATAAAACTAGACACTGTGCTGTGCGTAGTCGCTCAGTCATGTCCGACTCTTTGCGACCCCATGGACTGTAGCCCGCCAGGCTCCTCTGTCCATGGGATTCTCCAGGCAAGAATACTGGAGTGGGTTGCCATGCCCTCCTCCAGGGGATCTTCCTCACCCAGAGATTGAACCTAGGTCTCCCATACTGCAGATGAGACATTAGGTAAGGACAGATTATAATCAGTAATCTACTACTTCAGTAGGGAAAGGAGTTAAGCATGAACTGAACTCAATTTTGATTTGTACAGAGATAACTGGGTGTTTTGGAGAAGGAAATGGCAACCCACTCCAGTATTCTTGCCTGGAGAATCCCATGGACAGAGGAGCCTGGCAGGCTGCTGTCCCCAGGGTCGCAAGAGTTGGACACAACTTAGTGACTAAACCACCACCACCAACAACAACAACTGGGTGTTTTAAAGGGAGAAGGAGAAGGGAAGTGTTGTAAGCAGAGGCTTAGCCAAGTCAGAAAGGTGAAAGCTTACGCACAGCAGGAAGGGGTGGAGGGCAGGTCCACATGAAACCCTTATAAAATTAGGCTCCTACCCTCCCGCAGAGACTGGGAGATGGGCTGTACCTTCACTTGTTGGCTGGAATAAAGAATACTTTTGACAGCAATGAGTGTTCTCAAGCAGGTACTTTAAGGGGCTTTGAGGATCATCCTAGGGGTTCAGTCTTGAGTTACTAGAAGCTATGTTGGTGTCTGTTCATGTCTTCATGGGCCTTCTTAAGAAAGAACTTGAGAGGAGCCTGGCTAGGGTTTGGTCAAAGAGACATTCTGTCACAGTGTTAATGCTAGTTTTATTTACAAAAATGTAATTCCACTGCCTCTTTCTACCAGTTAGACTATGTTGGTACTTCTCAACTTATTGAATATAATTCTGCTTTGGAGTGCCTTAAGATTTCAAAAGAATTTGGGAGATAACTTGAGAAATAGTTCTCTCTGTGCTGAGAGAACTCTCAGGAACTTTTTTCCTTTAAAGAATCTTCAAGAAAAGGAAGGGTCATTGTGTTTCTCCCACCCAGTAGCCATTCCCCTTCTAGTCAAAACTCCCAACTATGCAGCCGGAGAAGTGATTAGCCTCATTTATCAGCTCAGGTGCAGGGGAGTGGGGTGTGCGGGGGGAGAGGGAAGGCAAGCCTGGCCTAACCCAGCAGAGCATCATATACCTTGGGTCAAACAGTTCTTCCAAGAACTGGCTTGAAACCCAGCTGAGACAAGTGGTCAATTCTGGGATTTCTGGACCTATTGAGAAGTCAGGCACTCTTGCCATTAAGCTACCAGCTGTAAATATGGCAAGTTGGGGGTTTCAGAAGATTCCATCTGGCGAGAACCTTAAGAGGAAAGAGGTGGGGAGAGGGGGCAACCAAGAGAAGGAAGGGCCAAAGCTGATGATATTTCTTGAGCTGCTGGATCCAGCCACTTCATATTGTTTTATCTTTGTTTGTTTTAATTTATTTTGAAGTATTTCAAATCCAAGAAGGTATGAATATTATTATAATGAGCATCCATGTACTCATCAGGCAGTTTGAGAAATAAAAGATTACCAATGAAATGGAACTCAAAGACTTTTCAGTTATATATATATATACATATATCTATATGTATATATATAGTATAAGCCAGTTTGAGTTGAGGCTATGTTCCTTACAGTAGGAGAGTTCCAAAACGTATCCAATAAACTATGTCCCAAGAGGGTCTAAGAGCATAGTATATAAATAAATACAAAAATACAAATAAACGCACAGTGCATCAGTCACAGTTTTAGTTGCAAGTAATGAATCCTATTGAAGCTGATCTTTAACTTTTTTGAAAAATGAAGAGTTTATTTTTTTATGAAAGTTTAAGGTTCACATCAAAATTGAGGGACGAGTATAGAGATTTCCCATACACTCCCTGCCCCAACACATGCAGGGCCTCCCCAGTGATCAACACCCCCTACCAGAGCTGTACATTTGTTACAGTTAACCTACACTGACACACTGTAATCACCCAAAGTTCATAGTAGATATTATGGTTCAGTCTTAAACATCTCATACACTGTTGTGCAGTGTATGAGCTGGATAAATGTCTAATGTCACTTATCCATCATTAGGGTATCATAAAGAGTGTTCTCACTGCCCTAAACATCCTCTGGTTCTGCCTATTCATGTCCACCCTCTTCCCCCATCACAAGCCACCACCCGGTCTTTTTACTGTCTCCATAGTTTTACCTTTTCTAGAATGTCATTTGGCTGGAATCATACAGTATGTAGTCTTTTCAGACTGGCTTTTTCACTAAGCGAGAATTTTGAGCATTGCTTTACTAGCGTGTGAGATGAGTGCAATCGTGTGGTAGTTTGAGCATTCTCTGGCATTGCCTTTCTTTGGGATTGGGATGAAAACTCACCTTTTCCAGTCCCATGGCCACTGCTGAGTTTTCCAAATTTGCTGACATATTGAGTGCAGCACTTTCACAGCATCATCTTTTAGAATTTGAAATAGCTTAACTGGAATTCCATCACCTCCACTAGCTTTGTTCGGAGTGATGCTTCCTAAGGCCCACTTGACTACATTCCAGGATGTCTGGCTCTAGGTGAGTGATCACACCATCAGGATTATCTGGGTCGTGAAGATCTTTTTTTGTACAGTTCTTCTGTGTATTCTTGCCACCTCTTCTTGATATCTTCTGCTTCTGTTAGATCCCTAACATTTCTGTCCTTTATTGAGCCCATCTTTGCATGAAAAGTTCCCTTGCTATCTCTGATTTTTTTTAAGAGATCTCTAGTCTTTCCCATTCCATTGTTTTCCTCTATTTCTTTGTGTTGATTGCTGAGGAAGGCTTTCTTATCTCTCCTTCCTATTCTTTCGAACTCTGCATTCAAATGCAAGGATATCCAACCAGTCCATCCTAAAGGAGATCAGTCCTGGGTGTTCATTGAAAGGACTGATGTTGAAGCTGAAACTCCAATACTTTGGCCACCAGATGCAAAGAGCTGACTCATTTGAAAAGACCCTGATGCTGGGAAAGATTGAGGGTGGGAGGAAAAGGGGACAACGGAAGATGAGATGGTTGGATGGCGTCACCGACTCAATGGACATGAGTTTGGGTGAACTCCAGGAGTTGGTGATGGACAGGGAGGCCTGGCGTGCTGCGGTTCAGGGGGTCACAAAGAGTCAGACACGACTGAGCGACTGAACTGAACTGAGCTGAGTTAGATGCACTAGTTTTCCATCATGTCTTTTCATGGGTTGATAGCACATTTCTTTCTAGCACTAAATAGTATTCCACTGCCTAGATATTTGTTTATCTAGTCAGCTACTAAAAGACATCTTGGTTACTTCCAAGTTTTTCTTTTATGGATGTTTGCATATTCTTTAAAATTTTTTTACTGAATGAAAGATTCTGTAAATTCTATAGAGCTTCACAATTTTCAGAAGTTCCATACACATGATTTCATTTATACGATAACCTTTCCCACCTACCCTTGTATTGCCCCTTCTTCCCACTCCCCTCTGGTAACCACTAGTTTGTTCTTTATGTCTCTAAGTCTGTGTCTGGTTTGTTTGTTTGTTCTATTCACTGATTTCCTATATTTTTTTAGATTCCAGATACGTGATATCATACATATTTATCTTTTTCTGACTTACATAGCGTAGCGCCCTCCAAGTCATCTAAGCATGCATGCTCAGTCATTTCAGTCATTTCTGACTCTTTGCAACCCCATGGGCTGCAGCCCACCAGGCTCCTCTGTCCATGGGATTCTCCAGGCAAGAATACTGGAGTGGGTTGCCATCACCTTCTCCAGGGGATCTTCCCGACCCGGAGACTGAACCCAAGTGTCTTGTCTCCTGCACTGGCAGGTGGGTTCTTTACCTCTAGCGCCACCTGGGAAGCCCTTGCTGCAAATGGTAAAATTTTGGTTCTTTTTATGGCTGAGTAAAAGCCATTATGGCTTTTATGGCTGTATATATGTACCACATCTTCTTTACCTGTTCATCTGTTAATGGACACTAGGCTGTTTCCATGTCTCAGCAAGGGTAAACAATGCTGCTATGAACTTTGGAGTGCATGTATCTTTTTGAATTAGTGTTTTTTTTTTTTTTTTTTCCTTTGGATATATAGTTTTTTGAGAATTCTCCATACTGTTTTTCATGGTGGCAATACCAATTTACATTACTATAGCAAAATAAAGCTGCTGTAAACATCATTGTATCGGTTTTTGTGTGAGCATAAGTTTTTAACTCCTTTGGATGAATATTAAGGAGTGTGATTGTATGGTAAGACTATATTTAGTTTTGTAAGAAACAGCCATGATTTGTACCCTTTTAAACCTAAGGACAGAAGGTTTCAGTAAGCCTGGCCCTGATACTTTCCTGCACTTGGCTTGTCTTGACAATATGCTGCCAGGATACTTGAAACCCCTTTTTACAGCACAGAAATTCTTTTCTCTGACCTACCCCTAAAGGCCATACTCAACAGCAGAATATACAAAGCACCCTTTGTCTCCAACCTTGTTTCCACTAGACATCCATGTCTAGTACATACTAGAGTCCTACCAGCTGACTGATGATAAACTACATTTTCATGGTACTTTCTGGACCTGTCCAGAGACACTCCACCAGAAGGGGCTTTGTGGAAACTCAGGGAGGCCAAGGGGGCCAGTGATTTTGTGGCTCAACACAGCTTCTCTGCTGTGGAGAGCCTCATCTACCAGGGGAGATCTTGCCATGTCTACATGAGCTGAGTCTGTGCTTGCTCTACAGTTTTCCAAGCTATTTAGGGACATATACATAAGTAGTGAAACTATAAAGAAAAGCAAGGGATGATTAACAGAAAAAACCTGGATTGCTGTTACTCTGGAGATGAGAGAAGACAATATCATGGGATGAGCAAAATGGGGGCTTCCAAGACAGTGGTGATTTTTCAGTTTCTTCACCTGAGTATTGATACACTGATGTGACATTGTGCTAAAGGGAACAGCTAATGTGGGGCCTAAAGGCAAGAACAAACTGAATACAGTGGAAGGTTCAAGAGACAGCAAATGTGTGTAGTTTAGTGAAGGAGGGAAGAGGCAAGGGCCAGCTTATGGAAATCCTTATCAGTAAGAGCTGGGGTTTAGTTCCAAGAGGTTGGAGCTAACTGTGAGGTCATTTCTATCACTCTCCATGATAGCAGCAAGCATCACCAGTCTCAGGCCCCATTTTGAGTGTGTCACTCCCCTTCTGTGAATTGGACAGAAGAAAGATTCTAAATCATGAGCTTCCTGATCTTAAACGTCAGTCTGTTGTTTTTAATACCTCCTATATCACTTACTAAGCTCCTTTATCTCTTATATGAGATTCCCTGGTGGCTCAGCTGGTAAAGAATCCGCCTGCAAAGCGGGAGGCTTGGGTTCCATCCCTGGGTTGGGAAGATCCCCTGGAGAAGGGAAAGGCAACCCACTCCACTATTCTGGCCTGGAGAATTCCATGGACTGTATAGTCCATGGGATCACAAAGAGTCGGACATGACTGAGTGACTTTCACTTTCACTTATCACTTACTAAAACCCCTCAGACTTCATTAAAACCCAGACAAGAGCTTTGCCCCAGCCGGTCAAACCTGCCAAACCCCCTGCAATCAGGGTCACCATCTTTAACTCAAGCCAAATTGTTACCAAGTCCAAGATCACTCTGCTCACCTCTCCATAAGCCAATAAATCCAAGGGACAAAGTGCTGAGGTACGGAAGAGATGAAAGCCAGCTCACTGAGAAGATGGCAGGCTAGCGCCTCAGTATAACCATATTGTCGGGGCCTGGATGCAGATTCTTTTATGGATCAGAAATGGTGGAGGTGAGGAAACAAAGTAAAAAGGTCATTTGTATGTGTTAATCACTCAGTCATGTCTGACTTTTTGTGACCCCATGAACTGCAACCCTCCAGGGCTCCTCTGTCCATGGGATTTTCCAGGCAAGAATACTGGAATGGGTTGCCATTTCCTTCTCCAGGGGATTGAACCCCAGGTCTCTTGCATTGTAGGCAGATTCTTTACCATATGAGCCATTTAATTCTTGCAAGTGTCTCCTAGATTGGCAAACCTCAGACAGGGGACTGTGTTAGTTTCACTTCCTTACAGCCCTTCATAGGTGGTCAGGGTCAGGCTATCTCCCTGTGGGCCAAAAGTCCGGGTGGAGGGGGCCAGACAGGGCTCTCTGAGGCAGGCCATTATGTTTGCCTGTAATACCAAAAGCAGCAAAATAAGAATTAAAGTCACAGAAGCATATCCAGTATGGATTCAAAATTTACCCTTATGGTCGTGAAATGGTCCAGAATAGATAAAGATTCAACTGTACACCGTCTGAAATAAAGCTTAATCTGAGACATCACAGGCATTTGGTTACAGGAAGAGAAGTACAGTTCAGTTCAGTTACTCAGTCGTGTCCAACTCTGCGACCCAATGGACTGCAGCACACAGGGCTTCCCTGAGAAGGAGGGCACTTCATAAATCCCATAGAGGTTAAAAGCACTTGCCCTGGATCCAGGTAACATAGTGTGAGTTTGAATTCAAGCTCTGGAAATATATGGCTTTGGATAGGCCTCAGCTTCTTCATCTGCAAACTAGCAAATAATACCCATCCCTATTCTTGTAGAAATTAAAGAAGAAAATCCACATAAAGGGATGGGAGAATGGTCTGATACATGTTCATATGTGCAATCAATTTGTATGTATTATTAGTGCCATGTTAGCCAGCTTGAAAATTCAAAGAGGTTTTTAATAAAAATTTTTGTGGTAAACTTGGAGCACTTTGCAGATTTCTTTTTACAACACTGCATTTCAAGTTCTTTCTTTATAGTGAAGAAAACTAGAGTTCAGTGGTTCTCAAGATCATGCAACACAGAGCCATAGGTTCTTAGTTCAAAAGAAGCCTGACTGTTCAGTTGGCTTGCTGGGCCTTTAAATATCTGAGGACCTTTTGAAAACTACTAATCCTCGAGTTAGACACTTGGAAATTTTGCTCCAAGTTTTGTGCCCTGGAATGCAAGCATCAGTATTTTTAAAAGCTTCTTAATGAGGTTCCAATGAATACTAGAGTTAACAACCATTAACCCATTTAGTTCCATTTTATAAATAAGATGAGATTCTCTGTGATTGAATGACTGGCTCAAGCTAGTTAATGTTAGCATAGACTCTGAAGACAAGAAAGGGGAAGGGCTTCAAATTCTGATAAACCAATAAAAGGAACATATCACGGTGAAATATGTCCCTTAAGAATTAACATGCATGACTTTAGCCTGGTCAACTAAGGAAAAGCCACTGGTCTACAAGGAAACATAAAAAATGGGTTTCAGAGACTCCAATTTCACTGGGGCATAACACTTGCTTATCTGAGACCATTGATAATTTATACCTCACACACTAAATGACCTCCTGTTCTGGGTGAATGCTCGCCAGTATCTACCTGAAGATAAATTGGCTTCCAGAATATGTTTCGCACAAGGGGAGAAAAGAGGCCCTCATTATCAGGACCCTTTCAGACGGGTTCCTGCCCCATCCTCTGTTAGTGTCACACACTCTGAGTACCATCTCAGTTTGGGGGGGAAAGTGATTCTAAAGCAGCTACCCTACTCCCCAATTTTGTGGTCAGAATCAGGGTATAACTCAAGCAAAGGGCTGAGAATATGCTTTCCTCTGATGAGTGAGTCTCCCCTAGTATACCTTCCCATGCCAGGTTTGAAAAGGTAATAGTGATTGACACTATTCATGGGAGAAAGCTGTCTGCTATCGAGCAGTTCTCACACCCAGCCTAACTACAGTGTAAAGTTTTAAAATATGTCCAGTTATTTTTAAGTAATGATGTGTTATGCTATGCCTTACAACATTTGCTGAAGAATTAGCCAGTGACTGATTTGGCATCTATTATTAATCCTAGTTTATAGTACTCTTCTCCTCAAATGAACAACAGCAACAGAAATCTGTTGAAATAGTTAATCCATTATCTGACTTGTGAAATTATATACACATTCTAAGATGGTGTATCTACCATTGGACTGCTAAATTATACAGCTTTCAGTTTTGTTCGTGAAGTAAAATGTTTTCAATTTTTTTCAGCTTTCCCAATGTCTTTTTATTTTAATCTGAAGGAATTAAATAGGGCAAACAGTGGGGCAAGGGGAAGAAGTGTTGTTCAAGTGAAGTTGAAGCAAGCTTCAGGTCTTGTTATCTGATATGCGTTAGCAATTAGGAAAGACTTATGATGAAAAAAGGGAGTTGGAGTAAAAGGAAGTATATTACCAATCATGAGAACCGCTTTGAAATACTCTCTTCTGAATGTGATGACCATTTTTATACTGTTCATTTGTAATTAGTAGAATTTGAAGGAATCTTAGGGATTACTGAATCCATTGTTGTCTTCTGGATGAAGAAACCAAGATGGAAAAGCTGCATTACTTGCCCAAGATCCCAGAATTATTCCTTTTAGGTAAAATTGCTTTATAACTGAAACTCCAGTACTTTGGCCACCTCATGCGAAGAGTTGACTCATTGGAAAAGACTCTGATGGTGGGAGGGGTTGGGGGCAGGAGGAGAAGGGGACGACCGAGGATGAGACGGCTGGATGGCATCACGGACTCGATGGACGTGAGTCTGAGTGAACTCCGAGAGATAGTAATGAACAGGGAGACCTGGCGTGCTGCGATTCATGGGGTTGCAAAGAGTCGGACACAACTGAGCGACTGAACTGAACTGAACTGGCTGAAGGGTTTGGAGTAAATCACATCACTTCTCTTACCCTCAGAGGGTTCAATTGTATCAATGGTTCCCAAACGTGGCCACAAATCAAAACCATCTAAGGACATCTCAGTGTTCCTTTTTGTTATGAAAGTGGTACAAGATCAAGTAGTATAAAAGACTGTAAAATCAAAAGTAAAAATTCTTCCCCCCACAGTCTGTGCAATCCCTTATTCCTCTAATTCAGAAATTCCTTTATATTATTCTTAACTTTTAGAATGAAGATCCCTGGGCCCTATCCCAGATATAATGAGGCAGAATCCCTAGGGTCCTAGGAATGTGTAATTTTTTAAAAGCTGAATAAGTGATCTTGATAGACTTTCAGGTTTGGGAATGAACTCCTCAACTAAATGATACCTCAGATCCCTTTCAGAAAGTCCATTCCCACCCCCCTCAAAATTCTGTATTCAATAATTTAGGTTTGCCTGCTGCTAACAGGATCGACACTCAGTTCAGTTCAGTTCAGTCACTCAGTCGTGTCCAACTCTTTGCGACCCCATGAATCACAGCATGCCAGGCTTCCTTGTCCTTCACCATCACCCAGAGATTGTTCAAACTTATGTCCATTGAGTCAGTGATGCCATCCAACCATCTCATCCTCTGTTGTCCCCTCCTCCTGCCTTCAATCTTTCCCAGCATCAGGGTCTTTTCCAATGAGTTGGTTCTTCACATCAAGTGGCCAAAGTATTGGAATTTCAGCTTCAGCATCAGTCCTTCCAGTGAGCACCCAGGACTGATTTCCTTTTGGATGGACTGGTTGGATCTCCTTGCAGTCCAAGAGACGCTCAAGAATCTTCTCCAACACCACAGTTCAAAAGCATCAATTCTTCGGCACTCAGCTTTCTTCACAGTCCAACTCTCACATCCATAGATGACCACTGGAAAAACCATAGCTTTGACTAGACGGACCTTTGTGACCCTAAGCATAGCGAAAGCAACAGTGGTTCTATTTTGACTTCCTCTTATTCATGCCTTCTCTCCTTACCTTCAACTGCTCCATTTCCTCATTTTAAAGTTTTCTTAATGCCTTGTTCCCCACAGTGAAACTTTATGAGTTGACTCATTCCATGAAAGTTCTAGTTGCTTAGTGGCTAATCCCATGAATCAATCAGTATTAATGAATTTGCTAGCTGATAAGTGTATTATTACCTTTTCCATGCAACATAATGCCTTATGCTAAAATGTATGTTTTCATAATGCCTTTAACCAGTAGCATGGAGTTCAAGGCCTCCTTACAGAGAGTGTCCAGGAAAATGTTTTTTAGTCAAGCATGCCTTCAAAGAAAATCCACATACACAAACATTTGTCCATGTCTATTGTCACTGATACTACTCAGTTTAAGCACCTGAAAAAGCACATGGTTAAAATAAATAGATATTAACTACAGAAAAGAAATGGCTAGGAATTTGAATCACAGTTTATTGTTTGTTAATCATCAAGTAATAGAAGAAAATGTATTTGGATACACTATTTAGTCCAAGTTACACTAGAGAACAAATTACCTACCAGGTCCTCTGCCACCCAAACCACATGATAGAAAGAAAAGCAGAAAAAGAAAACCTAACCATAACCACTATGATTAAAAAGGGAACTGTTGTCTACAGACATACCACCCTGAATGCACCCAACCACATCTACAAAGGGAACTGTAAGAAGAGAATAAAACACGTCCTGCTAGGCAAAAGATAGGAAAGTAGGAAAACAGAACTCAAAACACAATATCTGATTCATACAAATGATTCTACAATAATTCTACTTTGACAAAATATGTATATAGCATCTTTTTTATAGATTCAAAGAATGGTTATATCTATTACTTAAAATTAAAAGTCCTCTCTGGAGAAAAAGCCATGCAGTATCCCTTCATTTTTTTATCTTTCAAAAAACTAAAGTGATAAATGGTGAAGCAACTTTCCATAAGTTCAAAAGACGAAATCTAGATGGATATCCAGTTATCCTGAATTCTAGAGTAGACTGCGTAATTTTACATAAACATTATCTTTGTTACATTACTTGCAGATCGTGTGTGTGTGTGTGTGTGTTTCTGTTTCTATTATTACGTGGAAGGGCAGCTAAAGGTAAAATACTGGTGGGCCTAAAGACTGAACTAACTTAAAGCTTCACAGCTTTATATCCCTGCACTCTGGGATCATTGCCTAGAATACTGCTGTTCCATCTTTGATTATGTCCTTCATGTTCTGTGAGGCCCTGCTCATGTCTTCCTTTGCCTGGCAGTTTTGAGCTGGGTGTCTCTTTTCCTTGTCCCCACTGCCTGTGTGTAGCAGTGTCTCTCTTAGCTCCTATTGTCTTGATCTGAAGCGATCTGCAGATAAGCCTTTTCACTAGGCTTTAGGTGCCGCAAGGGAGTGTGTTCCCTATTGCACCCACATTGCTTAGCATAATGCCTGGCACAGTGTCAATGTCCAGTCAATACTAACTGTCTTGTTCTTCAAATGTCCGATTGGTATTTCAGTAACTAAATCTTTTAAACCACTTTACACAGTTTATCCTCTGTGCTTGAATAAGTTCCAGTACCGCTTAAAAGGCAAAATTTCCATTACTTTATCATGTCTGTCTAATTCAGCATTTCCCATATTGATATTCCAAAGAGTTGTCCTCTGAGAGGTGCTGTTAAATAAGTGTTAAGTGATGAAAACTTGTGGTTCGGCCTAGCGAGACAGCTCGAATCCTGGCGTTAGCACACAGGTGCTGGAGGTAGACTGCCAGCCCGCAAGGAGGGAGTGATTAGCTCACCACTCTGCCTTCATTCCCTCCTCAGTAAGACAGGACAAATAGAGTCCTCTCCCATCAAGTTGTTTTCAGGATTTACTGAGTAGCATATGAAGGTTTAGAATACATAGTAAGTGCTCAGAGAATGTTGGCTACTATAGTTAAAGAAAGTTAAGCAGTTTTCCCCTCATATTTGGTTGGTTTTGTTTGCTTACTGTAAGACTGTTCACAGCCTTCAGGATGCTGAGGTGGCTGTGAGTATCCAGATGAGCAATCTCCCAAATTTACTTGGTGAAACACCTCTAGAAGATCCCAGAAGCGGTGCACTTCAGAATATACTTTAGGAAATCCTGTCTTATCAGTTTAAAAGAATATTAGCATATTCTGAATTGAAATTGTGAGACTGGTTTGACAAGTATTGATGTAACCTGGGGCACTGGGAGATAGTATTGGGAGCAAGGACTGTGCTAGTATACAAGCAGATTAATCAACAAGACCTGTGCGTTACCATATTTTAAAATATTTCTTTGTAAAAATTTTAAAATGCAAGTAAAAAAAAAAAGAAGCAATCAGAATGCTGATTCTCAAGTGAGGACTGCCTGAAGATTGCATACAGTATAAAACTTTTAAAAACTTATAAATATTAAAAGGTAAAATGTACAATTTTTTAGGTATTTTAATGGGTTGAATAGTGATTCCCACTGTGCCCTGCCTGCCCCCCCCCCCCAAAAGCCATCTAAATCCTAATTCTGGAGGCTGTGAACAGGACCTTATTTAGAAGTAGGATCTTTGCAGGTTTAAGCAAATGAAAGGTCCGAGAAAAGATCATCCTGGATTATCTGGGTGGTCCTGCATCTAAGGACAGTGACCTTATAAAAGGTACAGAGAAGGAAAAGACAAGCGGAGAAGCCATGAGACAACAGAGCAGAGATGGGGGTGCTGTGTCTACACAGCAGGGAACACCAGGGAGCACCCAAAGCCAGGAGAGAGGCCTGGATGGATTCTCCCCGGGAGCGTCCGGAAGAACCGCCCTGCCCACCCCTTGAATTTGGACTCCTGGCCTCCACAATGGGAGAGAATACATTTCTGATGTTTAAAAAAGAATAATAAATAAAAATAAAGTGAAGACTGCAAATATTGTCCAAATAAAAAACCACCTAGGCTTCATGCATCAGTTTCTGATACAGTTGGAGAATTACTGCTAGCTAAAGATGAAGGGCTGGACTTCCTTTTTCAAAAACTCATGCAATTTATATCAGTTCTTATGTATATGATAATGGCATCACAGACTCGATGGACGTGAGTCCGAGTGAACTCCGGGAGATGGTGATGAACAGGGAGGCCTGGCGTGCTGCGATTCATGGGGTCGCAAAGAGTCGGACACGACTGAGCGACTGAACTGACTGAAGAACTTCCTCTCAAGCCAGGAAACTTTGCAAGTATGAAATCATCTGAAAGGAGGGGTAAAGAAGGAAGTAACTGACCTACGTGAAAAGTGAAAAGAGGAACAAGTTCTAAACCAAAGCGGGTTTGAAGCATAACCAAAAGGACAAAAGAAAGCTTGGCATACAAATCTCAAGGTAAGTAAGAACCTGCTTTAAGGTATGTGGGTGATGAAAACTATAAAATAATAGTTCATTTTAAATAATCATGGCTTTTTATCTTATCAAACACAGTGTGTGTAGCATTAGGTGGCCATATGTTGAAAAACCAGCTTACAGCCTGGGAGGTCACTGTTTCCTTCCTGGTGGAGAGGCTCACAAGCATAAGGCTATGCTCTATTGTTGTCTTGTTTTCCAACAGAAGGGCAGTATCTGACGAAAATTTCAGAACTCTGTCAACAATTTGTGATTTTAAGACAAATGAATAATGGTTGGGTATACCTGTTGGAATTGTCTTCCCAAACTGAAAGTCTTCTTTCAAATTGGGCAAAGTTAAACTTACAAGTTACCTTTGAAGGACTCTTATTTAACATGGCTCCCATTCTAGTCCACTCCAATACTCTTGCCTGGAGAATCCCATGGACGGAGAAGCCTGTAGGCTATAGTCCACCGGGTCGCAAAGAGTCGGACACAACTGAGCGACTTCACCTTCACCTTCTCGTTCTAGTAGGTCTTTGTTTCTGTCTTCCAGGGCTTGTCCTATTATTTTGAAGAAAAGGAACAGATACATTTATTTTCCTGTAAGATATCTCCTTGTCTTTATCTCAGTAAACACTTCTTTGATAAACAGGTTTAGTTTGGGGAACGTACTCAAATGCCTACTCTACACAGAACGACATAGATGGTTAAAAGTAAATTCTCCTCTTGGAAATACAGAGAGTGATATATTACCTTATCCTCAGAGGGCATTAGGTAAGCCTTCCTGCTTCTGTTGCAATCATAGCACTTTTTAAAAAGCTGATTAGTTTAAATCAATATTTGAAATTTAGTTCAAATATGCTGGCAAACATTTACTTAAGTGAGTTATTATTTATGCCATAAAATATCTTTCATATGGTCAGTTCTCAGCTGTTGCAGAAAGGAAGTGGGATCCTAATGGCTGAAGTCCCTTGCCAAACCTTGAACGCATAGCACTGTGTCTGGCCTCAGAAAGGAGGAACCTACAAAAGTTCGAAAGAGATTAAAGGATGTTGCAGTCTGGGGTGTTTGTCCCTATATTTTTATCAAAGAAATGTTATGAATCAGCTGCATCTCATATTTAATTTAGTATTTTATGTGAAATGCCAGATTGAAAATTTGCACATTTGATGTATTCTAACCTTGAACAAGTTTAGAAATGTTCACTGTTGTACGTGAGTACTCACTGAGAGCAGGGCACAATTTCAGGGTTTCTTTTTTTCTTGTCTATCACTACTGTTCTTATCCTAATGCAGGTTGCTGTATTCTTTAGCAAGTATTTAACAAACCAGCTATTCTGTGTCTAGTACTGCTGCTGGTAATATAAAGATAAATAAGATAAGATTCCAAATCCCAAGAACCTCAGAGCTAATCATCTATAAAAATTTAGTGATGGATGATGTGCTTGACAGACATTTATAGAAGTCTGGGTAGGAATAATATTTAGGGGAAAATTTTACTCGAATCCAGATTTAATCACTTCTTAGTCATTAAAGAAGTTACTTAACTTTTTAGTCCTCATTTCTCATGTATAAAGTAAGGATAACAGTAGTATCTACTTCCCATGACAGCTGTACATGGTAGGGTTGAATGAGATAATGCACGTAACAGTGTTTAAAAGCTGACCCCAAGTAACTAAATACTACTAATGGACATTCAGTAGATGATCATCATCATCTCATAAGCACTGTGAAATTGAATGACTATAGTTATCAATGCTGTATTATCTATCTGAAAGTTGCTAAAAGAGTAGATCATTAAGGTTCTCATCATAAGAAAAAAGAATGTTTAACTGAGCTGATGGATGTTAACAAAATTTAGTGTGGTAAATAGTTCACAGTACATGCAAATATATCACCATTTGTATACCTTAAACTGATAAGTGTGATATATCAATTATATATCTCAATAAAACTGGAAGAAAACAACCATGATGAAAACAAGGTTGGATGTAAGTGTATCTGTGTCTAGTCTAAAAACATACAGCAGTAATGTTTTGTTGATAAAATCATAGCAGAACAGTCAGAGTAGTTGAATACTTCCAGTTTCTCTCCCCTCTGCCATTTTAAAGCATCAATAGGTAAAACTATAAAATTATCTTAATTAAATGAAAGTTATTTGCTGGAAGTTGTGATTAGACTAGCGATAGGGAGACTCAAATTGTTTTAAATATTTTGGTTATAGGTATTTTGTTTTTACATCAAAGGACTCTTTTCTTAAGTACACACTGTACCCTTTACAAGACATGTCTTGCATTTTAAACTATCAGCTTAAACAGATGCTTAGATTTGGAGTCCTATGTTTATTTAATCATTTATTCAATAAATATTGACTGTCTTTTCTGTGCTCATTGCTAAACATATTCTCTAGGGATATACAGAGGAAAAGACCTGATCTCTCTCCACCATATAACCAGATAGAAAGACACAATTTCGTGTAATTTAAGTTGTCATGCTATAATAGAGAAAGTGAAAGTCGCTTAGTCACATCTGACTCTTTGCGACCCCATGGACTATGTAGTCCATGGAATTCTCCAGGCCAGAATACTGGAGTGGGTAACCTTTCCCTTCTCCAGGGGATTTTCCCAAGCCAGGGATTGAACCCAGGTCTTCCACATTGCAGGCGGATTCTTTACCAGCTGAGCCACAAGGGAAGCCCCTATAATAGAGAACTGACTCTTTAATATGGGAATACGAAGAAAGGTGTGATTAAGAAACAGACATGGTCTCCGACCACCAGAAAGGGGGGCAGGCGAGGCTTCACAGAGGAGGTGATAGGGGATAGAAATGATTGTCCATCTGTACTCTTGTCCCTTTCCTCCTGTTGTATTCGAAGCATTATCTTTCTCTTGAAGACGATTAGCCTTATTGTCAAAAACAACGTTGAAATCTAAGTGATAAAACCACTCAGACTTCAGCAGACATGTTATTTTAACTCTCCCACCCCCTCACACCAGTGAGGACTGTATTCTATGTTAAAATAAAAACTCACTGAATACAACAGTTAGTACTGCCTTCTATATTAAAGCAAAAACTTAGTGCTGCAACTTGTACTATATTCTGTCTTGAAGGAAGAGTTTACTAAATGCCAATGCTTAATGTAGCGATAGAAATTGGCAGGGTTTTTTTTTATTATGCTTGTATTAAATATGCAATTAAAATGTTTTTAATTTATAGCAGGCACCTGGATGGCAGATTGTTCAACCTTCCCTTTCTTGAGTTTTCTACTCTGTTATTATTTTCCACTCATTTGTGCTTCATTTTGTGATTCATTGTTAGCAAAGGAAGCGGAGTTGGATAAAATCCCTTCTGACATAGTACAATTATACAATAACAATTGTGTAATCATCAGATACAACGAGAGCCAGCTTCCAAAATCAAGGTTACTCAATCTTTCCTCTGACACCAAGATTTTGCCATATAATGTCCTTTCATATCTGAAATGCCAAAACAAGCTTCAGAAATTACTTTCAAACAATACTTTATGAGAAATTACAGTGGCTTGTACCTGTGAATTCATTAAGGGCTTCACCATAGTAACAAATGACATTGTTTGTGCAGAGATGCTGAAACTCTGTGGAAATACTTCAGTGGCCGTGTCTATAGGAATTTCCCTTCTTTTGCTGTTGGTGATCTGTGGAATCGGGTGTGTTTGGCACTGGAAACACCAGAATACCGTGCAATTTACCTTACCAAAGTTTTTGCAAAGGAGGAGAAGCAGGAGAAAAGACTGTAGTAAAACATTCTTCTTGAGTCCCCAGTTTATCGGCCCAAGGCATAAAATCTCAGTTCAAACTCAAGACTGCCATTCTGCTGGGAAGGACACTAACCTCCATGACAACTATGAAAATGTGAAAGTGCGTCCTCCCATAGCTAAAGGAGAAATGGACAAGAAACTGTATGAAAATACTTGGCAGACCAATCCCGAGGAGCATATCTATGGAAACGAGACACCGTGTGACTATTATAACTTCAAGAAGCCTAGTACTTCTGAAGCCCCTCAAGAGGAAGACATATATATTCTTCCAGATTCATATTAATTTTGCAAAATGTGTGTTTAGTTATTGGAGGGTAAATATTCGCTGAGGCTTTATTGTACTGATACCATCAAGTTCTTCTGTTGAAACTTGATGATCTCCTTTATTGCCACCCTTCTGAATCCTATGTATATCACTGTGGATTAATTCTAGATATCCTCGCCATCCTTCTTGGATTAATTCTGAATTGTGTTTCATTGATTCTTCCTTCTGAGCATTACTTGCTATCTTTTTCTTCTTTTTCTATCTGGACCACTTTTCTGGCTCGGGATTGTCACCGTCTACTCACTAGTCTTTCTGGCTTGAGTTCCTACATACTCAGTGATGCCGCATAACTGCAGAATCCTTGAGACGCTGCCAGATTCGTCTTCAGAAAACGTTCCCAGTGGCCACATCACTCCTCTGCATAAAACCTCTTACTGTCTCCTCTTTGCAAAAGACATACTACTCAGAATTCTAACTCCAGGATTTTATACAGTTCAAATTTACTTTTCCAGTGATTTATGTTAATCTCTCACTTCTCTGTGTTCATCAAAACCTGCCAAACTCATCTCTCCTACTCAGCTTTCCTTGTCTGCCCCCTCTTAAGCCTGCCTTGGACCATAACTTCTTCCATCTGAGTCTTTGAATCATTCCAAACCCACGTATACCATTTTTCTTTCCTGGTGTCCTCTAGATTTTGCTGCCTGTTCAGTTCTTTGGGCATTTAAACATATGAGTGTTTGCAATGGCATTTTATTATTTAGTGTCGTATGAAATGTCCTAAATACCATACTAAATAGTAAGGAACTGCCTCATATTCATATTTTAACCCCGATGTCTATAGATTGCCATATGAGGCACTCAGTATTGTTCAGTTGACAAGAATTGAACTGTAATCTTCCCTAAGTACTTTTGAAAACAATCTAATAAATCCATCCATCCAAGGAATATTTATTGAGTACCTTCTATTTACTTCTTAGTGTGCTGTACACATGGACGGGGTAAAACAGTGAAAAGAAAGACATGGGTCCTGAGCACACACTGCCTAGTAGGAAAGAAAAGACAATCAACAACTGCTATGCTCTTTATTAAGCTATGATACTTCTTAAACCCACCGTTGGATATGCTGCTCTAAATTGCTCAGGCTGGAACTCTGCAAACTACCTTTTTCCTTTGCCAGGTGTATCCACATTAGGATCTCTCAACAGGGGAAGGCTGGTAGGCAATAAACAGGAAGCAAAGGAGGCCTCCTTGTTCACCCTGTTGTCCCGAGAGGTACTATTTTCGTTTAAGTTACTCCAGCATCACTGGTGGTTCGCAGTTTCCAGTTTCTTCCAGCACTCCTTAGTAAAAGCAACTTCTTCGCACCTTGTCAGAGACACCAGCAGCAGCCACGCAGCACCCTTCCCTTAGTATCTGAGACCCAGCTCCTGCAGCCCTCCTCCAAGCTCCCGAGGGACCAGCAGGAGGCAAACGGCACCTGCAGCTCCAGGTCCCAGTCCCCCTCCAAGTTTCTGACGATCCCCAGTCTTAGGTCTGGTGGCTATTTCCTGCACTCACTATCTCTCTGGTACCTCCATGGCATCTTTCTGTGTTTTCAGTCTATCAGTACTTTTTTTGTCGTTTTTTAATTAATGCTGTATATTCAGTTCTCCATTTTAAAACAAACTGGTATGGTTTCTGTTTCCCAAAGTGGACCCTGAGTGATACAACTAAAAATGATACAGTAGGTGTTCTGAAGGAAAAAAGCATTCTGTGTTTGAGAACAATGGCATTTGGTCGGGAAAAGGATTCAAATTTTAATTGGATTACCAAAGGAGGCCTGTCTAAAGGGACACTGAAGCTGGGACCTGAGGGTGAAAGGGGCTCTCCGTGTAGATGTGGTGTGACAGGGACGGGACCAGCACGCAGAAAGACTCAGGCATGACGGAAGCTGTGGCGCTCTGGGAGCTTAAGGATAGCCACGGTGCCTGGAGCTTAGGGAGGACTGAAGTGACACCTGGTAGGTCAGCGAAGGAGGAAATAGCAGACAATGCAAATTCTCGTCGGCCTCGCTAAGTGGCTCAGGCTCTAATATGGTGGCAAATGGAATCTGACAAACAGTTTTAAGCAGACGAGTGACATAACATTACGTTTTTTAAAGAGCCGTGGGGTTGAGAAATAATCGGGAAGGCTCAAAATGGAAGTGGAAGATTTTCATTCACTAACTACTCCCTGATGAAAATCTGTAAAGGTTTTCATGGCAAAAAATCATGGCAAGGTTTGAAGTGGCTCCTAGGCACTTTCCAGAGGAGAACAGGATTTATGTTGATCTTGAGGATTTCTGTTGGTCCTGGAGCAGATGGTCATTTTGAAGTCTCAAACAGGAAGTTCTTGCTAGAATAATCTATATCCATGCCTACCTAGTACTCTGTCATAGTAGCTGAAAATAACCTGACAGAAACACCACCAAAGAGTATCTCTGTCCTGGTAGGATCTTGGGCATCAGGCTGCAATGGGCAAGGGAGTTGATCCAGAACAGTTAGATGGTATTAGGTAAGGGGACGAGTCTCACCATCAAAGTGACCAGCCACAGAAGGGTACTGGAGAAGCTGCTTTAAGAGTTTGATCTGAACAGTAAACAGAAAGTAATAAAGCAATGTTTTTCAATGAGCTAAGCATGGGCCTGTTTTCTGTGGCGATCAATAGTGGGTTGAAGTATATCACCGCTATATTACCGTTATGATGAAGTGTAAGTCAGCCCAAAGTGAAATGTTGGAAGTTGCAGGCTGAGCACAAGGTCAAGGAGCCAAGTGCTCTTGGTTGGCAGATGCTGGCTGTGAGGACCAAAGCGAAATGTTGCAAGTTGCAGGCTGAGCACAAGGTCAAGGAGCCAAGTGCTCTTGGTTGGCAGACGTTGGCTGTGAGGTCCAACAGAGATGGCCTACCAGTCCCAGGGTGTGAACTTGCCGTATTTCACAATAAAGCGGCAGTCATTATGTTTGATGCTGCTGTGCATTCTTACCCCCAACACCCTTCCTCTTTCCCTCTTGTGGCACTTGTGGTTACTTTTGCTAATAATATAACTCAGGTGCAAACTGCTGCTGTCAATCTGACTTAGACTAACTTTGTTTTCTGTCTCTCAAGGACAATTTTCACTTTGTAGATTTTAAGAAGGCAGAGAAATATTGCAAGAAAGAATGCAGATAGAAATGTGAAAGGGGGAGTGGGGAAGAAGGAAGAGGAGGAGGAGGAGAAGTGAAGCAGGAGGAAATGAGAGGAGAGAGAGAAGCAAGAATAGGAGAGAGGAGAGGGGATAGAGAATGGAGAGTATGGTAAAAAGAGAAGTTGAATGATGATTTCCTTGACTTCCTCTGTCATCCTCCCCAAAGCCCCCCCTCCACACCCTACACAGGAATTCCTAGTAAGGTAAGTAGACATGAAAAAAAGGAAGAAGCCATCTGCCTTTCTAACCTTGTTGAAGGTAGGTAACAATTGGCAACTAGGAAACACCCTGGTGAGCTTCCCTGGTGGCCCAATGGTAAAGAATCTGCCTGCCAACGCAGGGGACCCAGGTTTGATCCCTGGGTCAGGAAGGTCACCTGGAGAAGAAAACGGTAATCCACACCAGTATTCTTGTCGGGGAAATCTCATGGACAGAGGAGCCTGGCAGGCTACAGTCCACGGGGTTGAAAAAAAGTCAGACGTGACTGAGGGAACAACAAACACACTGGTAATTGCACACACCCTTGGTGTGGAAGTGTGCTTTTGTGATCACCAGCCTTCTTGCCAGTCCTCCAAACTTAGAGACATCACTTTCTCAGCTCTGAAAGCTCTTCCTTAAGCTATTCACACGGTGAACTCCCCACTTCATTTAACTCTGATCAAAAGATGCCTACTCAGAGGAGACACACCTCCCTGCAATCTGAAATGGCCCCCCTACCATGGACCTCAGACCCTTTACCTTTAGTTGCCTTTTAGCACTTATCACTGTCTGGCAAGTATTTATGCGTATGCTTATAATCTGTTCCCTTTACCTAGAATGTAAGCTTCGTGAGGGCAGAAACATTTTCTGTCTTACTCTTTGCTTGGGCATCAGTACTTGCTTATAGGATGTACTCAATTATGCTTGCTAACCAAATCATTAGGATATACTAAGCCAGATTTTAGTATAAATTCAGTGCTATGAGACTTCTTTGCCATTTCAGTACAGGTGAGCTTGGTCCCTGTGATGGCAGCTATCTGGGCCAGGTGGTGCCACCCAGGTAGAAGGGCTGGAGCAGAGGGGCTCTTGAGCCAGTGGGGAGACTGGACTTTTGAGCTCTATGGAGGAAAGGGAAAAGAAGGGACCACAATCTGACCATCTTTCCACATTTTTGACTGCTATTCTCAGCCACAGTACCCAGCTGGAATTTTATAATTTGAGGAGTGGCAAGTCAGTCACCCCCTTTTAGGGCTTCCATTGTATTATCCCTTGCAGCATGTTCCCTGCCTCCCCCTCCTAGTTCTTTCGCAAGTTCCTTTCCTGTTTTATGCTGTTGCAGGACAGTGGTTCTCCATGAGGCTTTCCTTGCCTCCCCATTCCTTCTCACACTCCTTCCCCAGGTGACCTAGACATTTATGCCTGAACTCTCCTGCCCCAGGGTCCTTTGGAAGCATTTGATTCACATAGCTCACCATCTAATGCTTATTTCTGTGCAGTATCCTTCAGATATCTGAAATTTAACATGGGCTAAGCTGATGGCGAGGAGTCAAGCTTGGAGTGTCAGAAATAGAAATGGAATTAATGATGGGATAAGAGAAGGCTCAGAGATACAGGGATGGTATCCATTGCACAGGTTGCTTGCTAATAATTTTGAAAGTTGGCAGTTCAGAACGTCCCAGTGTCATAAACATCAACCTCAAAATATCATGGTGTCAGTATACCATGTATTGAGCAGCTGCCTCTTGAACATTAGTGCCTGGCTCAAACAAAGTTTGTCCCTGTGATCCCCCATACTAAACTCAGGTGGTTGCACATTTAGAAAACAGTATGTCTTTCCTGCTCTTCCCCTGACTGCTGAGTGAGGAGCTCTGAAATGTAACACTGTGTTATAGTAGCAAAATGGGGTCCAGGGCTTGCGAGGCATCAGGCTAGTAGAATTGTCTGATGGCTATAGGTGTATGCCTCAGTGCTAAGTTGCTTCAGTCGTGTCCAATTCTTTGGGATCCCATGGACGGTAGCCCATCAGCTTCCTCTGTCCATGGAATTCCTCAGGAAAGAATACTGGAGTGGATTGCCATGCCCTCCTCCAGGGGATCTTCCCAACCCAGGGATCAAACCCACGTCCCTTTTAAGTCTCCTGCATTGGCAGTCAGGTTCTTTACCGCTAGTGCCACCTTGGGAAAGAGCTGCTTACTTCATTTACTTTAGCATTTTTGGTTATTATTTTTAAGTGTTTTTAGGATTAACTGCATTGAGCTGGACCTAAAAAGCAGTGGTCAAGGGACTAAATCATAAAAAAAAAAAAAAAAAAAAAAAACATACCACAGACCAGGGATTTTAGGATTTGTCCACTTTGAATGAATGGCTATCTACTGATATCCCTGTGAAGGATAGGAAAACTGCAAATATATCTGAATAAGAGCACCTTCTGGTAGATTCTTACAGTTGGATAGACAGGAAGTTGCAGAACACCAAAGTCATGACATTTATAACAAAAGACTTTAATGACCTTGTAAGATAAAGTGATTTCAGTCATGTAACAAGTATTTGTGAAGTGCCTGAAACTCCAGTACTTTGGCCACCTCATGCAAAGAGTTGACTGATTGGAAAAGACTCTGATACTAGGAGGGATTAGGGGCAGGAGGAAAAGGGGATGACAGAGGATGAGATGGCTGGATGGCATCACTGACTCGATGGACGTGAGTCTGAGTGAACTCCGGGAGTTGGTGATGGACAGGGAGGCCTGGCGTACTGCAATTCATGGGGTCGCAAAGAGTCGGACATGACTGAGCGACTGAACTGAACCATGGTGTAGCAAACACTGAAAGAGCACTGGAAATTCAGCAGTGGGGCTGGTGGATGGGGGGAATAGAGACAGACCCTGCCTCTGCATTTGACGAGCTCACACAGTTTTAAGGAGTTCTGATATTTCTGCAGGCTATTAGAATGTATTGAGATATGGTATGATAGGGAAGCACGTGGTGTAATGCAAGACTCACCAGGCTTGGGGTTAAGAAAGGTTTCCTGTGGAAAGTGATTCCTAAACCGAGACCTGGAGGACAATTATGAGATAACCAGGCAAGGAAGCTGAGGAAATGATGGTCCGAAAACAGGAGATAGCATGTGTAAGGCCCCAGAGTACAGGAGGTGTTCAAGAAGTAAAAGAACATAAATACCCCTGAAGTGTAGTCTGTTAGAGGAGAAGGGCAGGAGCAAGGTGATACCTATAAGCAAAGGTCAGCTGATGCCGGGCTTTGTAAGACAAGCTGAGGAATTTGAACTTGATCCTAACAAAACGGATATCAGAATAGGGTCTTAGGTCATGATATCAGAATAGGGTCTTAGAAGGCAGAAATGACATTGATTTTTTTCCAAAAACCATAGGTTATTACAAATATATAATCTCCCAGCTGCAACAGAATATGGGAAGCGAGATTCTGAGGTTCAGGATCTAGGACTTGATTCTAACAAGCATGTGTCCTTGCGTTTTTATAAAATAAGCGGTGCTCTCCACTGGTTTATTAAGGCTCCCATAGCTTTTATTTAAATTCAGCTCCTGTAGCTTTGCATTTTGAGATTCTCCCAACAGAAATGGGAATTACGCAAATGAGAGAGGCTCAAACAAAAGGAAGCACAGAAGATGGTAAATTGCCAGATGCAATCAAGGCTGATGAAGGTGTGACTGCAGCTATTGACCTATGCTGTTGCCATGGAAACAGCAGCTCTGTGGTCCTGGAGTGCTTTTCCCTTTTTAAGGACAGATTGGCTTTAGTGAATAGTTAAGAGTGAAAATTATGGAAGTCGGATCACCCAGTGCCACGTGTATCCTAATTTTTTGTTGATAACAGAGACAACGGCTAGTGGGGTCTGAGGTGAGCTCCCCAGAAGCCCAGAAGCTATCAAAGGCATAAGGTTGAGGCTTGATAAAAAGCAGAGTTTAGCCGTTGCCTCAGGCCCTCTTCCCCAGCTCCACTCCATACTAGACTGACCTATTAATTGTGATATTGAGAATTTAGAAGTAAGAATATAATTAGGCTTTATCTATTAACGTGATATTTTAAAACAGCAGATTAGGAGATTGGAGACTCATCAAGTAAATACATAGAAATGTACATTTTATTTTCCTTCTTGGGTATTTCTAGGAAGACTGCAGTCCAGATTACATTCCTAGTAATGGAGTGGCTTCTAAGCACCAAACACCATGATAAGGCTATATGTGAATTCTTTCTTAGTTCAATTCTATTGCATTAGTACTATTGTTATCCCCATTTTACTGATAAGATTGAGACTTCGAGAAGTTAAATCTGACCAGAGATCTTAGTGTCAATTAAAAAAAAAAAAAAAGGAGGCAGAATTTGAACCCAGTCATTCTGAAGAGAGATTTGCTCAGGTTATTTTGTCACAGTATTATTAGTTAATGATATCTTCTATCTTAACACTGTGGAATTCCAGACCTAGAAAATAGCTTGGAAATTATCTAGACTGACTTCCTCATCTTGCAGATGAAAACAGCGAGTCCCAGAAAGTTTATTTGACTTCCCTAGAGTAACACAGTGATTCATAATTAGCCAGGATCAGAACTCAAGACTTTTCAACATATCTTGCTGCCTTTCTTACTGACTGAAAATAGAAAGGTTTCGCTAGTTTCGTTTCTTAATCCAAGTCTTCTTCATAGCATCCTTTTGCGTCTCATTTCCTGAGGCCTTTCTTTCCTCTCTTCTGTTTTAGCAGGGCCTTCTCTGCATCTAGAAATGATGTTGATTTTTCTAAATGTTAAGCAAAGATAGTCCTAAGCGAGCAGAGTATACAGGTTTCTTAATGCATGTGGCTCTTGTGTGGCCAGAGCTAAGTAATGAAGGCCATCAATCAGGAGAGGAGCGGTGCACGACATGTCCTCTCTGGTCATTATTTCTTAAAATGTACTCTGCCGTCATCTTGTCTCATCTGGCAGAATTTGTCTAGTCTCTATACAGTTTTAACTCAATTATCTGAAAAGAGAGACACATGACCAACAGAAGAGGTGCATTCAGGGCGAGTGGAAGGGGGAGGAAGTGGGGAGACATCGGTGACAACTGCATTGCAGGGAGAGGGCTAAGAGCACATATGAAGGAACAGCTAAAGACAAAGTAAATATCCTATCTGGGCTGGCATGCCAAGGGCCTAGAATCTATTTTCAGTCTGTTTGTTCCAGAAGATCAAGGAGAATATTGTGAAATTCCTGAGCAAGGAAAAACTTGATGTTACATTTAAGGGAGAATCTCCTCCATTTAAAAGCAAAACATAAAAAAGCAAGAGCAAAGCAATAATTACTTCTGAGTTTGTGAGATCAGCTAATTAAATCTTAAAGCAAAAGTTTGGTAGAGGACTAGAAAAGCGCATGGGAGGCGGGACATTTATAAAAAGGAGGAATGAAAAGGTGCACAAAAAAGGAATCCTTGAGAGATTTATCTAATGTCCTTGATGGTAATCAAAAGAGAAAGTTCTGTCTAAAGCTGAAAACTAGACATCTACAAAGGCTAGATAGGGACATACAGTCAGGAATTAGGCCGCTGAAAGACAGTGCCAGCTGTCTCATATGTGAACCAAGTGAAAGGGCTGACTGCGTGTCTTAATTTTCCAGATCCTCTGCAGAACAAACAATAATCAAATGTGTCCCTCAATTCTAAGTTAAGATGTAGTTCTTTGCTTCTACTGTTTCAAATGCATCACACAGATCTGTAGAAATTATTTAATTTTACTGTTTTGTAAAAGTCCTAGTTTCTAATGAAATTTTGTAGTCCAAGGATATAGTAGTAAGGGAAAGCAGAGAGGAAGTAGGACCCTTGTCATTTAAGAATGATTTTCATTTCCTCTTTTAATTAACTGTTGCTTAATATAACAGTACCTTCTCATCCACATGTGTTGAAAAAGCTGTGAGACTCAATTTAACATGCATCTCCTCGATTGCAGTTAGGAAAAAAAAAAAAGCTATAATAAAGAGAGGTATATTTTTAATATGTAGATGACATGTTAAACATTTTGCCCTTTTTCCAAAGCCCAAGTTAAATTCCAGGTCACATACAAAGTCTTCTTTACTTCCAGCAGTCCAAAATTATCTACCTTGTGCTGACTTTCTTCTTCTATCTATCCAACCCATCCCTCCATCCATCTATCCATTACCCATCCAATAAAGAGTTATTGAGGGTCATTAGCGGTTAGGCATTGTAATAGGCACTCAACGGTGAATAAAAACATACAGTGCCAACAGCCTAGATGAAATACCAAAAAAAAAAAATCCTTTACAAACCAAAGCATAATTCTAATTACAGAACTTATATAAATGCTATGAAGGAAAGAAACATGGTGATATTAAAGCTTGTAATAGAAGAATTTGATTTATTTAAGCAGTCAGACCAGGCTCCTGACACTGGAATACTAAAGTATTAATTATATAAGCAGAATTCACCTAGATGGAAAATGGAAATTAATGGCTGCCTTTCTACAAAAGAGGCCCATTATTGTAGAACATTATCATTGCATTGGCTTGTTTGTGTAAAAGAAAAGGCAAAATCTCCAGTTTCTCTGAAGGGCTTGTTGTTAAACTGCTATTAAAAATAATTAGGAAGAAACACAAAAATATTGGTAGAGAAAATTTCATACAGATAAGCTTTCTACACAGGTCTGGCATGAACTAAAGTATTTCTAGGCAGTGTAACAGAGTGGAAAAATAGACACTAACAAATATACTAAACCTATATTAGCACCACAGTTCTAATAAATATTAGCTATGTGGCTTTGCAAAAGTTATTTATCCACTCTGAGTCAAAAAATCATCCACAGCTAACAAGTGGTACTAATAAGAATCCTGTGATATTATGAAAACTCAATCATATGTGAAAATGCCTCAGATATTAAGATTATTCAATGCCTGAGATGCATATAAAACATTAATCTGCTATATAACTTGTCTCAGTTATATTACCTACATATTGTTGTTGGACTTTTCAACATTAAGGAGTACCTTTGATGATTTTCTTCTTCAGAGACTTTGTACTTTGACATATTTTGATCAATGAAATAAACTTCATTTATTATATAGTCATTCATTTTGAAAATTTCAACAATCATGCACTTGTAACTACCACTCAGAATTTCTGATCAGCATGATTGCGTGCATTTATATATTTTTAAAAAACTTCTTGTGCCATTTCCACTTTTTAAATTCAAAATAGTTACCCTTATGTGAACATCGAGACAGCTCTTTTCCTATTCCTTTCCAGGAAAATACGGGGCAAGATTGATGAACCGAAGACAAGGTTGAGGGAGGCTGGGCTGGAGATGTGTGAGATCTGTGCTCCTCCCACCAGCTCTAAGGGTCCTAGCTGAACTCCGACGCAATAGAACAATATAGCTAAATTCCTAATTTCAGTATGTGTCAATTAAAAATTGTACTGATTCTACTATGAAGTCATTGACTCACATGCTTTGGTAAGATTTCATTATCACAGTGAACTCTAATCTTTGGAAAGTTGTCACAAAACTTTGGCCACCTCATGTGAAGAGTTGACTCATTGGAAAAGACTTTGATGCTGGGAGGGATTGGGGGCAGGAGAAGAAAGGGACGACCGAGGATGAGATGGTTGGATGGCATCACTGACTCGATGGACCTGAGTCTGAGTGAACTCCGGGAGATGGTGATGGACAGGGAGGCCTGGCGTGCTGTGATTCATGGGGTCACAAAGAGTTGGACACGACTGAGCGACTGAACTGAACTGAACTGAACTGAAAGTGTATTAAGAGTTGCTGAGTCCATTACATGGCTTCAGAGTAAACAACAACAAATATTTTCAATTCTCTAACTAGTCTGAACTCTTGAGCAGTTCAGAAATCGTTTTGAACTTCCAGGAGGTATCCCACAGCTTCAGGTGTGTGATTAGAGTTACCACCAATGACATCTATCCTGTGTATTAGCAGTTCAACTTGCTTACAGCCTGTGTATTCTAGAGGTTGCTAAGATTTTATTTTCTTCTTCAACGCTAGCTGATTTTTGTTGTCAGTGAAACAGTTATCCAGTTTCTGGAGGGCTAGTTAGGAAATACTTTCATTTAGCTGAGACATAAATGATCGTCCTTACTGGGAAAGCTCTGTTAGGATCTAAACAATAACTGTAGGGCACCCTTTTAGAGAAGATTCTTGAAACCTAGAAGTCCCCTTTTGTAGCCAGCAATCCAGAAACAAAAAGTTTACATTTTTGACTTCCAACTAACATTGGGAAGTTTGGTTGCAGTTCAAATGTGACTTCTTCCAGAGTCCAGTGTGGGTGACTGTGAAGTTCAAGAGGGAGGAAAATTGGAAGGACTTGGCCTAGGGGATTCCCGGTGCTTGGTGGAATCTGCCTTGGGGAACACAGTGTCAGTAACTGGGCTCAGAAGGACAAGCTCTCCTGTAGCTTCTGGCTGATTCGTGTCGATACGGGCACTTTCTGCAGAGACAGAGCAGCGGGTCTCGTGTCTGCTGCCCAGTGCGTTCACAGAGCTTCTGCAGATCTCCATAAGCTCTTGACTGTCATTTAGCCGGACTATTCTTTCTACCTTATAAGCAGTACGGAGTTAGAGAAGGCTGGTTTCCAAGAGCCAAGGACACTGATCTGATGTAAGTTCCTCTGGTCTGCTTTCTTTATTTCTGTAATCTAGTACTTCTTCCTCCTGTGCTTGTTCAAATCTACAGGCTCCACCCCTCCTGGGAGCAAATGGGTCTGGTTTGCAATAAGCACCTTGCAGTGTGGTTCAGGTCAGCTGGCTCTTCATCTTAGTCCATGTGGACTCTGACCTGGCAGTGGGGGGCTCGCCTGGAGGGGTGGGGGCTGGCAGCATGCAGAGCCTCTGCAGAACTCCTCCTGTGTTTACACAGCTGCCTCAGGTGATGCCATTTCTCTCACCATGAAACTCTCCGCCGAAGATTTCATATGTGGAAAGCCAGCAATCAGGCAGCACCGAGCTGTTTGCGGCGGGGGCGGAGGGGGGGCAATGTTCATTACTGTTTGTTTTTTTTTTAACACTAAGAAACATCAAAGAAAGCTGTGGAAAAGAACCGGCCCACTGAGAAAAGGATTAGCAGAGAGGGCTGTAACAGAAAGCATTAGAGCTACTTGGAGCACAGACTCTTGGGGTTTGTCTCCACTCTTAGAACACAAACACTGATTTTTTTTTTTTCCCCAAAGCCAGCTCTGTCAGGAAAGGGCAGAAGCTGTTATAAGCAGCTTTTCTAGGTAAGCAAAAAGGATGCCTATCCTTCTCTTCCATTACTGGCTTATCTGTGGAACCAATTTGTAAGCAAGTGGCGGCCTGCACCTGTGGCCTTGAAGAAACCCATGTTCTCTACCTATCTTTTTTCTGCCCTGTTCCACTTCACCATCTGTTCCACAGCCTGGCCAGTGGCTCCCATAAAGCTTTATCTAGCCCCTTGCTGGCACTTGGGGCTAGAGAGGGCATCTCCCCGCTGGTCTGGCCTTTCTCCTAAGCTAGGGCTCTCATCCTCCAAGCCTTTCAGGGTGAGGCGAAGAACTGGGCAATTTAAACACATAGACTCCACCTGTCACTCTCACCCATCTTCCAAAGGGGAGCTTCATGTCACCAGGGGGAAGAACCAAGACCTCCACTTGCTTCCAAGGTGCTAGGGGAGGTTTCAGGGTTGTTGATTTCACTCTCTCCAGCTTTACGGGCCAAGTTTCATGGGACTACTGACTTTTCTATCCTGTGGTTGATTTCATGCCCGATGCATCTGTTTTATTCCTGATCCTTTCTACTATGCATTTTCCTTTTATCAGGTGTACAAAGTTAAATACTGTGTATTTATCACTGAAACGTACATGAACTTAAGAGAAAAATAAGCCTTCAGTGTTTTTCCACAAATGTTTAAGCTTCTCTGTAAACTTGAAATAAACAGCAAAATGGTGCCAAAAAAAAAATTGTTCAATTCAGTCTACATTTCTGTTCAAAGGTCATCAGCTTTTTGTACACCTACTGCCTCTCCTCAGCTGCCACACTTGACAAGCTTCTCTCCTTGGAGCACTATGGAGTGCCTTGAGAAATTCTCCTGGTGGATGCAGAAATATTACCTACAGAGACAGTGTCCATAAAAGTTATATCTGCCCTCATTTGGGCCATGCCATGATGATATGAGTCTCCCTCTTTTCAATTACCAAGATTGTTTATATGCCCTAGAATTATTTCTATCACACTGACTTGCTGGCTGAGTGTGTGCACTTGTCCAAGAGTCAGAATGATATAAGTGGTTGTTGCCCGGGTGGAGGTTATTTAAGTGTGTCCAAAGTCCCACTTACACATCCCTTCTTCCTGCCACAGAGTTTGAATCTCACACCAATACAAGGTGCTTCTTTATTCTTTCACCTCTAAAATCCTTTGTTTAGATGTACAAAAATCTACAAAATCCTTACATGATGTGTTATTAAACCATTACCCACTTAGTGTTACCCACTTAATACTTCAAGAATGAATGTTTCAGGTAAGTGACAGGGATTTAGAGAAGAGCCACTACACATCTAAGCAACCAATTAACTGCTTTCTTCTAAGACACGTGATCACTTAGTGCAGAGGCTCTGGAATTCTGGGCTAGTTCAGAGGGAGGGTATAATGCTATTTCAGATGACTTTTGGTAAAAAGTTTCTATGAAGAAATAAGCCCTATGCTTC
Organism: Cephalophus harveyi; assembly: GCA_006410635.1. Taxonomy (NCBI): domain Eukaryota; kingdom Metazoa; phylum Chordata; class Mammalia; order Artiodactyla; family Bovidae; genus Cephalophus; species Cephalophus harveyi. Next base: position 84,975 of record SJYT01078190.1, read on the forward strand.
TATATTCCCACCTTCTGATACCCAATCATTCCTTTTAATTCTTGACCTTTATCACCATGACTGCTTAATTAAAAGCATCTTTACATCCCTGCCTGTATTAGCCCATGTAATACCTCAGCATAATGTTAAGCTGAGGATACAGGTATGTGGAAGGCTAGCCTCTACCCTTGAATAGTTTATAATCTGTTTAACCTTATAACCATCCCCCTGCCCCAAGCCATGGACTAAGATTGCCTCTCTTTAATTTGCATTATTAGGTTGCAAACCTTTGGAATTCATGTCATTCTAGATAAACCATTCATTGCTTTAATTTTTAAAATGTATTCATTTTCCAGGACCATTCTAGACTGTAGCGATGATGTCAAATAACTCACAGACTATTGTGAAAGCCACATAAATAAACCAACAGTTTTAGTACAATGTAATAAATTCTGTCTTTAGTAGAAGTTCAGGTTCATAGCTACGTGAGCAGAGATGGGGAAGTCTAATTCTGTTTGGTAGGGTAAAGTGTGTCTTCAGAAAGAAATAGTGAACTGAGATTGAGGTGGGGGGCAGGCAGAGTGCAAGATTCAATTACCTTGGAAGTCCCAGGAAATATTAGATACAAAGTACATTTGACTTGATATATGAGATAATCTGAGCATGGTCACTATGAGGACCCAGTAGGGCATCATGAGAAAGCCAGAAGCATCCTGATAACTTCTGTACAAGTAGAGGTCAGAGGGAGTTTTAATGTTTGGAAAACACTAAAAATGGGAGAGAAGCTAAAGGAGAGGTGGGAAGCTTGTAAAACGTTTAAGTACACAATTTTTCTATTTGTAGGAAATGTGTCTGTGATTATATACAGGTATTTCAAATAGAGGGAATTTAATAAAGGAATTGGTTTCAAGGGTGTTACAGGACCGTGAGAACAAAAAGGAGTAAGTAATTCTATTCAAAAGATCAGTAACTGCAGGAATCATTCGCTTCCCTACAGCAGCGAAATGGAACAGATTAGAGTTTACAGTTTCCACACCCCTGAGGCTGCTACTTAGGGATCAAGCTGTGTGAGTCAGGAGCCCAGGAAGTGAGGCTCATCAGCCATCACCGCAGAAAGTACCACAGAAGGCAGAACTAAGAGCTTCTCCCTTCATCCCACCTTCCAACCTAACAAAGAACCAACTGACAAGGGAGCTCGGGAATTTAAGAAATATGATGTGAGGGTCCCCATCTCCAGGGGTACAGAGGAGACAACGGAACAGTGATTATGGAGTCGAGAGAGAACAGACGCTATCTAGCACTGCATGTCCTGACACAAGAATCTGCTAAGAATCCTCCTCCATGGTCCCTACCCTGAGTAGTCCATTAGCAAAGGACATGGGGGACGCTCGTGGACTTGTTTTCATTTTCTTCAGCATTGGCTACATACATGGTCATGTCTACTCCTGGGAAATAGGGAATTATTCCAAGTATATACTGGTAATGAAGGAGAGCAAGTTGGAACTGTTGCTGCTGCTGCTGCTGCTGCTAACTCGCTTCAGTCGTGTCCGACTCTGTGCGACCCCATAGATGGCAGCCCACCAGGCTCCCCCATCCCTGGGATTCTCCAGGCAAGAACACTGGAGTGGGTTGCCATTTCCTTCTCCAATGCATGAAAGTGAAAAGTGAAAGTGAAGTCGCTCAGTCGTGTCTGACTGAGCGACCCCATGGACTGCAGCCTACCAGGCTCCTCTGTCCATGGGAGTCTCCAGGCAAGAATACTGGAGTGGGATGCCATTGCCTTCTCCGAGTTGGAACTGTTAGGTAGGTAGAATGGGAAAAAGAAGTCCAGAATGGCAGTGGCTAAAAGATAAGGAAGGGAAAAGCCCACAAAAAGAGAACAAAGGAAGGTCCGAGGACTGGAGTGAGGACCTCAGGTAGAACAAACAGCACTTCTGGCTAGCCCAGTTTACATAGGGCAGTCCCAGGGGGAGGAGGAAAAAAACATATACAAAGAGGAGCCAAAGGGCTGGGGATCTCTCTCTCTCTCTTCTCTTCGCATCTTTTGGGTCACCATGCCCTCATGCCTCGAGGGTGTATTTTCCTTTGCTTTCTAAATATAACTGAGCTGTAACATAGAGCTGTAACACTGGTCCATCGCCTCAAATTTTTGTTGTGACAAGTCAGAACCAAGGAAATTACACACTCCCCCAACAGAACAAATAGAGAGATGGGTTTAGGAAAAAGCCTTTAAAAACAAGCTGAGTAGTAATTATCTAGAAAAATAAAATTCTCTTATTCCCAACCTATTCTTTACCAACACAATCTTTTTTTAAAAAAATCCCCTTGTTTTATACATTTATGCTTTTTATTTTTTTAGGTCACCATGTCTGCTTCACTCCCACTACTAAAAGATTTAAGAAGAAAATGAATTGTATTTTTCCAACCCAACAGTTTCTAATAATGAAATATGACAAAGCTAACTCTATTCAACAGCTATTCAGGTTGTTCAAATATGCTCTATTGCACATATTGGGGAAGGACAATAAGATATATCTCTTTCAAATGGAGATTAAATAGCTAAAGATTAGAGAACAATAACAACTGAAAAACTCAGTCGGAGAACAAAAATAGATACATAGCCAATGAGAGTAGATTGGATTTTCAATTTAATTTATGAAAGTGTTCTGTTTTTCATAAAAATGATTGCATTTGTTGATCTTTAAAAGATTAAAATAGAAATGTAAAAATTGAAGAAAAACAATAAAAATACTTTATGCTTTTACTTTTCTATTTCCTCTGTGTAACATTTGATTTTTAAAGGCAGTACATATTAGTGGCCCACAAATATTCAATATTCTTTAGGATATTGCCTGGAAAATCCCATGGACAGGGGAAACTGGTGGGCTATAGTCCATGGGGTCACAAAGAGTTGGACACGACTGAGTGGCTGAGCACAGCACATATCTTAAATGGTACTGTATGTCACTTGATTGAAAATTTAGACTGACAAATCAGGAGATGTCAAAACTTAAAGCAAAATTCTGATTAATTTGTAAAGTTATAAAAGCAGCCTGTAACTACAACTTTGGGGGCAATTTGCATGTCATTGCTCTTAGTAGACATATTTTTGGAGTAGTAAATATTGCACCATAAAGCTCCTCTCTGATGTGATTTCCACACAAAAGAATAAGGTCCGTAAGATCCTTTTCCTAGTTGTTTCCTCCTGGAATGCTCTTCCCCTAGATACCCATCTAGACAACTTTTTCACTTTATTCAAGACCAGTTGTTTCATTCACTTTATAATAGTAGCTAACACGTTCCTAACAGCAGGAGTTGTATGATATCAATTATCTAGAAAGGGCAATTTCAATAGACAATATTTTATATGTAATTGTTCACAAAATTCAAAAGATACAAGAGGATGTAGTGAAGTTTTCCTTCTAACCCCATCTCATGCTCTCCACTGTCATCTCTTGACACCAGCAAAAGCAATGAGATCTAGGAATATAGTCTATACATAAGTAGTGCATCTTGCCCCAGGATGAAGCTCACAGATTCGTCTCTGTTAATACAAATATGGAGAGCTTACATTCTTGTAGGACCCATGTTGCTGAGATATTTTAATGGGCTAGGATATTTCATTTTCTATCTCATGTGAATAATTAAAGAAACTCTAAAGTACCAAGACATTACATTGTGATGTGAAGTGAGCATTGTTCTTTGGAGAGCAGTAACCAACTCCTCAATGTCTGACAGCACCTCGTGGAGATGAACATTCATTTGTATGTCTATTTTGTTTAAGGGCTGTATTAGTAAGAATTTGTTGTCTGCAAACTGACCCAGGAAGGCAGGTAGTGTAGTTCAAAGCCCAAGATCCAGGGACCTAATAGTATAGATTCTGGTCTAGGTCTAAAGACTTGAGAACTGGAGTTGCTGAGGATAGATCCATGTTCAATTGAAGTCATGAGGTAGAGAAGACTGGAATCCAACCTCCTTCTGCCCTTTGTTCCATTCAGACCCTCTGAGGATTCAGCCATACCCACCCAAGCTGGGGAGGGCCATCTGCTTTATTCAGCCTACCAATTCAAATGCTAATACATTTGGAAATGTCTTATAGACATACAGAATAATGTTTAACCAGCCATATGGGCATTCTATGTTTCAGCCAAGTTGACATAAAACTAACCATCACAATGGCAAGTTTATTACATTTATTAAACATTTAATAAATTTTTGAAAATAATTTTCATAAATATTTAAATGTAAATAACACGTGAACAAGACCCACTATCCCCCTCAGTCAGTCTCTCTCATCAGGAAGCTTTCATAACCCTCTTATCCTTCTCCATCAGAGGGCAGACAGACTGAAAGCCACAATCACAGAAAACTAACCAATCTAATCATATGGACCACAGCCTTGTCTAACTCAATGAAACTATGAGCCATGCCTTGTAGGTCCACCCAAGACAGATGGATCATGGTGGAGAGTTCTGACAAAATGTGACCCACTGGAGAAGGGAATGGCAAACCACTTCAGTATTCCTGCCTCGAGAATCCCATTAACAGTATGAAAAGGCAAAAAGATAGGACACTGAAAGATGAACTCCCCAGGGTGGTAGGTGCCCAATATGCTACTGGAGATCAGTGGAGAAATAACTCAGAAAGAATGAAGAGACAGCCAAAGAAAAACCAACACACAGTTGTGCGTGTGACTGGTGATGGAAGCAAGGTCTTATGCTATAAAGAGCAATATTGCATAGGAACCTGGAATGTTAGGTCCATGAATCAAGACAAATTGGAAGTGATCAAATGGGAGATGGCAAGAGTGAACGTCAACATTTTAGGAATCAGTGAACTAAAATGGACTGGAACAGGTGAATTTAACTTAGATGACCATTATATCTACTACTGCGGGCAGGAATCCCTTAGAAGAAATGGAGTAGCCCTCACAGTCAACAAAAGAGTCCTAAATGCAGTACTTGGGTGGAATCTCAAAAACGACAGAATGATCTCTGTTCATTTCCAAGGCAAACCATTCAATATCACAGTAATCCAAGTCTATGCCCCAACCAATAATGCTGAAGAAGCTGTATAGTTCTATGAACTCCAAGAATTTTTAGAATTAATACCCAAAAAAGATGTCCTTTTCATTATCGGGGATTGGACTGCAAAAGTAGGAAGTCAAGAAACACCTGGAGTAACAGACAAATTTGGCCTTGGAGTACAGAATGAAGCAGGGCAAAGGCTAATAGAGTTCTGCCAAGAGAAGGCACTGGTCATAGCAAACACCCTTTGCCAACAACACAAGAGAAATACATGAACCGTGACCTTCCAGACGTTCAAGCTGGTTTTAGAAAAGGCAGAGGAACCAGAGATCAAATTGCCAACATCCGCTGAATTATCAAAAAAGCAAAAGAGTTCCAGGAAAACATCTATTTCTGCTTTATTGACTATGCCAAAGCCTTTGACTGTGTGGATCACAACAAACTGTGGAAAATTGTGAGAAGATGGGAATACCAGACCACCTGATCTGCCTCTTGAGAAATCTGTATGCAGGTCAGGAAGCAACAGTTAGAACTGGACTTGGAACAACAGACTGGTTCCAAATAGGAAAAGGAGTACGTCAAGGCTATATATTGTCACCCTGCTTATTTAACTTCTATGCAGAGTACATCATGAGAAATGCTGGGCTGGAAGAACACAAGCTGGAATCAAGATTGCCGGGAGAAATATCAATAACCTCAGATATGCAGATGACACCACCCTTATGGCAGAAAGTGAAGAAGAACCAAAGAGCCTCTTGATGAAAGTGAAAGAGGAGAGTGAAAAAGTTGGCCTAAAGCTCAACATTCAGAAAATGAAGATCACAGCATCCAGTCCCGTCACTTCATGGCAAATATGGAGAAACAGTGTAAACAGTGGCAGACTTCATTTTTTTGGGCTCCAAAATCACTGCAGATGGTGACTTCAGCCATGAAATTAAAAGACACTTACTCCTTGGAAGGAAAGTTTTGACCAACCTGCACAACATATTAAAAAGCAGAGACATTACTTTGCCAACAAAGGTCCATCTAGTCAACGCTATGGTTTTCCCAGTAGTCATGTATGGATGTAATAGCTGGGGCAAAAGAAGGCTGAACGCCAAAGAATTGATACTTTTGGACTGTGGGGTTAGAGAAGACTCTTGAGAGTCCCTTGGATTGCAAGGAGATCCAACCAGTCCATCCTAAAGGAAATCATTCCTGAATATTCATTGGAAGGACTGATGCTGAGGCTGAAACTCTAATACTTTGGGCACATGATCCGAAGAGCTGACCCATTTGAAAAGACCCTGATGCTGGGAAAGATTGAAGGTGGGAGGAGAAGGGGATGACAGAGGATGAGATGGTTGGATGGCATCACCAACTCAATGGACATGAGTTAGAGTAATCTCCAGGAGTTGGTGATGGACAGGGAAGCCTGGCCGGCTGCGGTCCATGGGGTTGCATTGAGTCAGACACAACTGAGCGACTGAACTGAACACATGAATAAATAAAACATCCTTTCAATTCAAATGGGTAGTATCAAATTACTCTCATCATTTTTAATACTTGAAACTCTTAAGAAGACAAAACTTACATACATACAAACTCAGCAAATTTATTATTCTAACTCTTAAAACTATTCTACAGGTTCAATAACATGAATGCAATTCATTCCTTTGTTTCATTCTAACAGATGCAATAGAAAAATAATACCTTTTCAGACCAACCAAGGATTTTTGTTATCAACGGATGGTACAAGGAATTTCTCTATTTTTCCCAAAATGAGCTTTCTTTTTAGGAATTCATTTTATTTGTTATTTCAATGATTCTAAACCCTCACTTCTTGTGTGGATATTATTACTGTCATTATTTTGTCTCCTGTTGTCTTACCCCAGACATAATATCCTTTTTGAATAATCACTTAGCCAGCATTTCATAACCCACTGTCTTTTCATTATGATATACTGACCTAGTTTGTTACCAATATTACAGGCTGATATATTCCTTGGTAGAATTTTATTATTATCAGTAGTGCTATATAGAAGCTTCCTTCACCTTCCAGGCAACAAGGGATTGAGGAGGATGACTGTCGCCATGCTCCAGATCCGGGCTCTGGGACCGCCTGACTGGGTAGACCAGCATCTCTCCATGCTCCTCTGGCTGCGGAGATGGACCAGCCCGTCTGGGCCAGGCCATGGGAGAGGGTCTTCAGTGCCTGGAGCACCTGTGGCTTGGCGGTCTGGTTTACTCCTGTGCTGCCCTTAGGAACATTCATTCCTCCCTCAGTCCCCCAGTTACACACAGAGTATCTTCTTAAGGGCTTCCCTTGGTGTCTCAGAAGGTAAAGAATCTCCCTGCAATGTGGGTTCCAGGCCTGGGTGAGGAAGATCCCCTGGAGAAGGGAATGGCAACCCACTCCAGTGTTCTTGCCTGGAGAATTCCATGGAACAGAGGAGCCGGGTAGACTACAGTCTGTGGGGTTACAAAGAGTCAGACATGACTGAGCAACTAATACACACACAGTTTATGGGCTTCCCTGGTGGCTCAGAGGTTAAAGTGTCTGCCTGCAATGCAGGAGACCTAGGTTCCATCCCTGGGTTGGGAAGATCCCCTGGAGAAGGAAATGGCAACCCACTCCAGTATTCTTGCCCAGAGAATCCCATGGACGGAGGAGCCTGGTGGGCTACAGTCCACGGGGTCCCAAAGAGTCGGACACGACTGAGCAACTTCACTCATTCACTCATGAAGAACACTGGCTTATTATTTATTTTCCTGCAACAATGGTGTACTCCTTCTCTACTTAATTATGTCTCTGGCTATTGATACTGAACACTTGTTGAACTCCCTTTTCACTTGATTTTTTAGCTTTGNCAAAGAGTCGGACACAACTGAGCAACTTCACTCATTCACTCATGAAGAACACTGGCTTATTATTTATTTTCCTGCAACAATGGTGTACTCCTTCTCTACTTAATTATGTCTCTGGCTATTGATACTGAACACTTGTTGAACTCCCTTTTCACTTGATTTTTTAGCTTTGATCATCTGTTAATGTTTATTCCTTCCTAGTTTTGATGTAGACTCCTTTATCCCCCTAGAGTTTCTCCATGCTTCTCTCTTTAGTCTTTCCATTATATAAGGATGGGAGCAAATACTTGCCTATTCTTTCAGTTCAGTTCAGTTCAGTCGCTCAGTCGTGTCCGACTCTTTGCAACCCCATGAATCGCAGCACGCCAGGCCTCCCTGTCCATCACCATCTCCTGGAGTTCACTCAGACTCACATCCATCGAGTCAGTGATGCCATCCAGCCATCTCATCCTCAGTCGTCCCCTTCTCCTCCTGCCCCCAATCCATCCCAGCATCAGAGTCTTTTCCAATGAGTCAACTCTTCACATGAGGTGGCCAAAGTACTGGAGTTTCAGCTTTAGCATCATTCCTTCCAAAGAAATCCCAGGGCTTATCTCCTTCAAAATGGACTGGTTGGATCTCTTTGCAGTCCAAGGGACTCTCAAGAGTCTTCAACACCATGGTTCAAAAGCATCAATTCTTCGGCACTCAGCCTTCTTCACAGTCCAACTCTCACATCCATACATGACCACAGGAAAAACCATAGCCTTAACTAAACTTACCTTAGTCGGCAAAGTAATGTCTCTGCTTTTGAAAATACTATAAAAATATAAGAAACTGAGCATTTTATATATTGCTACTTTTTCTGTATCTGTTAAAATTATCAAACCCAAGTTTGTGTGCCTGACTCACCGTGAGGCCAAAGCAAAACACTGGAATTCAGAACAAGGGCCAAGCAAGGAGTATGGGTGGCTCATGCTTAAAAGACCTGAGCTCACTTGTGGATTTCAGGGAAGCATTTTTTAAAAGGCAAAATAAGAAAGAGAGTCACAAGATACATGATCAGCTCATTCATAATTTTCTGACTGGTTGATTGTGAAGCACATTGGAAGATGGTATCACAGGTGTAACCATCATCAATGCTCAGCCTTCAGTCAGTCTGGGCTTATGTGCTCATGGTTTTCATGAAGTTAGCTTTTCCCATCTGGTGGGATTTTAATTTCTACAAAACAACTCAGCAATGTGCATCATACACTGTTGTTGCTGCTGCTGCTGCTGCTAAGTCGCTTCAGTCGTGTCCGACTCTGTGCGACCCCATAGATGGCAGCCCACCAGGCTCCCCCATCCCCGGGATTCTCCAGGGAAGAACACTGGAGTGGGCTGCCATTTCCTTCTCCAATGCATGAAAGTGAAAAGTGAAAGTGAAGTTGCTCAGTTGTGTCCAACCCTCAGCGACCCCATGGACTGCAGCCTACCAGGCTCCTCCATCCATGGGATTTTCCAGGTAAGAGTACTGGAGTGGGGTGCCATTGCCTTCTCCATCAGACACTGTTACTCATGTTCTTTAGGAACTAGAGATTCTGTGATTGCTATGTGACGGTCTTGGATCCAGTGTTTAAATTGTTATCAGCTTTCCCTGCCCAATTGCTATTTTTTTATAACTGCAGTCTCACATTCTTCTAATCATTATCTTTTGAGCTAGCTGTTTGTGACTCAGGGGAGTTCTGGGAGCCTCAGCTTTTCTATAAACACAAGGAAGGTGGAGGACATGTGGGTGTCTGTCCTGGGAAAGCCCCATAAGTTCCTACGCAGTTAAAAAATCATTAGAAATTTAAATACATTCACCTTGCTTTTGCTCTGTATTTTTAAAATAATGTTTACACAAACTGTTCTCTTTGGAATATCATGAGGAACTCACTGAATTTCACAGCAAACCTTATTCAAATTGACACAAAAATAGTAATATTATCATTGTCCAGTCACTCAGTGGTGTCTGGCTCTTTGCGACCCCATGGACTGCAGCATGCCAGGCTTCCTTGTCCTTCACCATCGCCCAGAGATTGTTCAAACTCATGTCTATTGATTCGGTGATGCCATCCAACCATCTTATCCTGTATTGTCCCCTCCTCCTCCCGCCTTCAATCTTTCCCAACATCAGAGTCTTTTCCAATGAGTTGGTTCTTTGCATCAGGTGGCCAAAGTACTGGAGTTTCAGCTTCAGCATCAGTCCTTCCAATGAACACCCAGGACTGATCTCCTGTAGGATGGACTGGTTGGATCTCCTTGCAGTCCAAGGGACTCTCAAGAGTCTTCTCCAACCCCACAGTTCAAAAGCATCAGTTCTTTGGTGCTCAGCCTCCTTCATGGTCCAACTCTCACATCCATACATGACCACAGGAAAAACCATAGCTTTCACCGTTTGAACCTTTGTCAGCAAAGTTATGTCTCTCCTTTTTAATATGTTGTCTATGTTTGTCGCAATGGCAACCCACTCCAGTACTCTTGCCTGGAAAATCCCATGGATGGAGGAGCCTGGTGGGCTGCAGTCCATGGGGTCGCTGAGGGTTGGACACGACTGAGTGACTTGACTTTCACTTTTCACTTTCATGCATTGGAGAAGGAAATGGCAGCCCACTCCAGTGTTCTTGCCAGGAGAATCCCAGGGAAGGGGAGCCTGGTGGGCTACTGTCTATGGGGTCGCACAGAGTTTGACACGACTGAAGCGACTTAGCAGCAGCATGTTTGTCATAGCTTTTCTCCCAAGGAGCAAGCATCTTTTAATTTCATGGCTGCAGTCATGATCTTCGGTGATTTTGGAGCCCAAGAAAATAAAGTCTGTCACTGTTTCCCTTGTTTCCCCATCTATTTGCTATGAAGTGATCACATGCCATGATCTTCTTTTTTTGTATGTTGAGTTTTTAAGTCAAATTTTTCACTTTCCTCTTTCACCTTCATCAAAAGGCACTTTAGTTCCTCTTTGCTTTCTGCCAGAAGGGTGGTGTCATCTGCATGTCTGAGGTTATTGATATCGCCCCCGGAAATCTTGATTCCAGCTTGTGCTTCATCCAAACTGGCATTTCACACGATGTATCCTGCATATAAGTTAAATAAGCAGGGTGACAATATACAGCCTTGACACACTCCTTTCCCAATTTGGAAGCACTCCATTGTTCCATGTCCAGTTCTAACTGTTGCTTCTTGACTTGCATAGAGGTTTTGCAGAAGGCAGGTAAGGTGGTCTGGTATTTCTCTCTCTAAGAATTTTCTACAGTTTGTTGTGATCCACACAGTCAAAGGCTTTAGCATAGTCAATGAAGAAGAAATAGATGTTCTTCTGGAATTCTCTTGCTTTTTCAATGATCCAACGGATGTTGGCAATTATCCAACAATATTATCTTTATACTATTATTATTGTGGTGGTGGTGGTTGTGATTTAAACTTCAAATTATGAGCACTTAGATGTTTTTGTGCAGATTCTTTATCTATTTGGCATTGCCCTTTTTTGATAAGAATTAGACATATTCTGACATTTCTCTTCCTTAAGACATGGGATCTATTGTTTACTGTAATACTCCTCATCTTTTAGTTGAGAATAATATTAAAATAATATATTTGGGTTCTTGGACTGTACAAGATGTTTGCTAATGAGGTTTTGATCCATTTTCTTTAGTGACAGATAAAATATAAGTGTATATGTGTGTGTGTGTGTATACATTCATATATTTACATATATGTATTTCTTTTTATATTGAAATACAGTTGACATACAATATTATGTTTCAGGTATACTACCTAGTGATTTGACATTTGTATATACTATGAAATGAACACCATGATTAATTTAGTGACCAACTTTCCCCATACAAAGTTCTTTTTATGTTATTGAATATAAAAGTTTACACAGATTTTCCTAGCTTAAATATATGAAATTTAATTTAATTTCATCAACAACTAAGACTTTCTTCTACATGAACAGAGAGGACATTGTCATGTTCCCACCCAGATAGGTATTTCATTTGAAATAAAATGAAATGTATTTCATTTCATTACTAGAGATGAAAATGCTTAACTAATGATGATACTCAGTATTTTGCAATATCTGCAAATGATGGTCTAACCTTAATCCTGCCAGAAATTCAGGTTTTGAATCTGATGACTGCATTTACAGAATGAGTTTTACCAGAGTCTTAATTCCAACATCAGGTACTCCATGTGTGAACCATCCAGGCAGCTATGCAGGGCCTCGTGTTTAGAGTGGCCCCACACTTGGTTTAATGCTGTGCTGTTGCTTAAGATTCTCAATCATTGGGAACTCTCTTGTGGTACAGTGGTTAGGACTCCATGTTTTTACTCCTGATGGCATGAGTTCAATCCCCTGCCCAGGGAACTAAGAGCCCCACGAGGCACTTGACAAAAAGAATAATAAAATACTTAAAGGTCTCAACCATTTTTGAACAAGAGTCCTTGCATTTTCATTTTGCTCTGTGTGTGCATGCGTGCTCAGTCACTTAGTTGGATACAAGACAGCAAAGTGGCTTCTTTGGCTGTTTGGCTGTTGGGTGGGGGATGGGAGGGAGACCAGGCCATGTGTCTCTCATAGAGTAGTCTATTTCGAATCTGGATCAGTTCAGTTCAGTTCAATTGCTCAGTCATGTCTAACTCTTTGTGGCCCCATGGACTGCAGCTAGCCAGGCTTCCCTGTCCATCACCAACTCCCAGAATTTACTCAAACTCATGTCCATCGAGTCAGTGATGCCATCCACCATCTCATTCTCTGTCGTCCCCTTCTCCTCCCTCCTTCAATCTTTCTCAGCATCAGGGTCTTTTCTAATGAGTCATTTCTTTGCATGAGGTGGCCAAAGTATTGGCACTTCAGCTTCAGCATCAGTCCTTCCAATGAATATTCAGGATTGATTTCCTTTACGATGGTTGGATCTTCTTGCAGTCCAAGGGATTCTCAAGAGTCTTCTCCAATACAACAGTTCAAAAGCATCAGTTCTTCAGCACTCAGGTTTCTCTCTCATATCCATACATGACCACTGGAAATAAACCATAGCTTTGACTAAACAGACCTTTTTTGGCAGAGTAATATCTCTGGTTTTTAATATGTTGTCTAGGTTGGTCATAACTTTTCTTCCAAGGAGCAATCATCTTTTAATTTCATGGCTGCAGTCACCATCTGCAGTGATTTTGGAGCCCCCCAAAATAAGGTCTGTCACTGTTTCCATTGTTTCCCCATCTATCTGCTATGAAGTGTTGGGACTGAATGCGATGATCTTAGTTTTCTGAATGTTGAGCTTTAAGCCAACTTTTTCACTCTTCTCTTTCACTTTCATCAAGAGGTTCTTTAGTTCTTCTTCTCTTTCTGCCTTAAGGGTGGTGTCATCTGAGTAACTGAGGTGATTGATATTTTCCCAGCAATCTTGATTCCAGCTTGTACTTCATCCAGCCCAGCATTTCTCATGATGTACTCTGCATATAAATTAAATAAGCAGGGTGACAATATACAGCCTTGATGTGTTCCTTTCCTGATTTGTAACCAATCTGTTTCATGTGCAGTTCTAACTGTTGCTTCTTGAGCTGCATACAGATTTCTCAAGAGGCAGGTCAGGTGGTCTGGTATTCCTATTCTTGAAGAATTTTCCACAGTTTGTTGNGTTCCTTTCCTGATTCGTAACCAATCTGTTTCATGTGCAGTTCTAACTGTTGCTTCTTGAGCTGCATACAGATTTCTCAAGAGGCAGGTCAGGTGGTCTGGTATTCCTATTCTTGAAGAATTTTCCACAGTTTGTTGTGATCCACACAGTCAAAGACTTTGGTTTAGTCAATAGAGCAGAAATAAATGTTTTTCTGGAATACTCTTACTTTTTTGATGATCTAGTGGATGTTGGCAATCTGATCTCTGGTTCCTCTGCCTTTTCTAAATCCAGCTTGAACATCTGGAAGTTCACGGTTCACGTACTGTTAAAGCCTGGCTTAGAGAAATTTGAGCATTACTTTGCTAGCATGTTAGAAGAGTACAACTGTGCAATAGTTTGAGCATTCTTTGGCATTGCCTTTCTTTGGGATTGGAATGAACACTGACCTTTTCCAGTCCTGTGCTCACTGCTGAGTTTTCCAAATTTGCTGGCATATTGAGTGCAGCACCTTCACAGCATCATCTTTTAGCATTTGAAATAGCTCAACTGGAATTCCATCACCTCCACTAGCTTTGTTCGTAGTGATGCTTGCTAAGGCCCACTTGACTTTATATTCCAGGATGTCTAGCTCTAGATGAGTGATCACACCATCATCATGAAGATCTTTTTGTACCATTCTTCTGTGTATTCTTGCCACCTCTTAATATCTCCTGTTTCTGTTAGGTCCATGCCATTTCTATCCTTTATTGTGCCTATCTTTGCATGAAATGTTCCCTTGGTATCTCTAATTTTCTTGAAGAGGTCTCTAGTCTCTCCCCTTCTATTGTTTTCCTCTGTTTTTTTGTTTTTGTTTTTGTTTTTTTGTATTGAGCACTGAGGAAGGCTTTCTTATCTCTCCTTACTATTCTTTGGAACTCTACATTCAAATGGGTCTATCTTTCCGTTTCTCCTTTGCCTTTCACTTCTGTTCTTTTCTCAGCTATTTGTAAGGCCTCCTCAGACAGCTGTTTTGCCTTTTTGCATTTCTTTTTCTTGGGGGTAGTTTTGATCACTGCCTCCTGTACAATGTCATGAACCTCCATCCATAGTTCTTCAGGCACTCTGTCTATCAGATCTAATCCCTTGAATCTATTTGTATACATGACAGCTTTTTTGGGTTCTAAGAGAAAGAGCAGAAATATGCAAAGCCTCTTGAGGCCTAGATTGGAACTGGCATACCATCCTTCCCATTGCTTTATACTGACAGAAGACATCCTGATTCAGACTGAAGAGGTGGAGAAATAAACTCCACCTCTTGATGAGAAGGGCACAGTCACATTTCAAAAGCACTCAGATACAGGAAAGTGTGGAGCATGTGGCCACTGTTACAACCTGCCACCCACAGCCCAGCATTGCTCAATGCTGTACCACTATAAAGGCTCTGAGTTCCCTTGAGCTCCTGCCTCCATTGCTCTTGACCAGAATGCCTACCACTTCCCTGGCTTCAGGGGATCTATCAACTTCACAGGGCCCTTCTTCAATCCTTGATCATAGTCCTTCTGTTGATTAATTTTCTCTTTGAGTGTGTGCAGAAAAGAGTCATACTGTCTGACCCTTTGCAACCCCATGGACAGTAGCCCACTAGACTTCTCTGTCCATGGGATTTTCCAGGCAAGAATACTGGAGAGGGTTGCCATTTCCTGCTCCAACAGCTCTTCCCGACTCATGGAATTACATCCCCAATCCTGATCATACTCTATGAGTTATTAAATTAGAATTTAAGGTCTTGATTCCTTTGCCTTTTTATTCATCTGAAGGAAGGGACAGCTTTTTAACATGTGCCCTTCCAATGAATAGCAAATTATATTAAATCCAAGAGACTCACCATTTCCCCCATGAGACTCAACTCCTAGGCAGAAAGTCTTATCTCAGACAGAGGAAAATCAGCCTAAATATTTGGCCACTAAAAGTCCCCAGGAGACTTAAAACTACAAATTTCTGGGAAGCTCTGCAAACTGAATCCAAATCTTTATAGAAAGCAGTAGAGAAATCTGCATTTTTATAAATCTCTAGACTTTTTAACCAGTTGCCAGTGAGTATGGAAGCAAGAGGATTCATTACATAGGCTGCTGAAATGCACAATGTGAGAGGCTTCTGTTACTTGCTTCCTGCTGGGTATTAATCTGATATGGTTTCTGCCTGTTTCCAGTTCACCAGCAGGGTACCCACCAGGAGGGAACTAACGGCTACTTACAACTGCTATGGATGTGAGATCTCTTAGCTCTTAACATGTTGGCTAACACTTTTAAGAAAACATTGGCAGGATAAGTCCTTTTTTTCCCTTCTTTTTTAAAAATGTAATTTATTGAAGTATAGTTGATTTACACTGTTGTGTTAATTTCTGCTACACAAAAAAGTGGTTCAATTATGTGTATATACATACATTCTTTTTCAGTCCTTTCTAATTTCTTTTACCTCTCTCCCCACCTGTCTATTTCCTGTGGTGACTATGTATGTTTGTTTTGTTATAACTTACTCCCCTTTCTCTTTCCTGAGTCTGATCTTAATAACAGCTGTTATTTTCTTCTGCTCAGCCTTGCCCTTTTGTGGAAAAGAGAGAAAAGAAGATGGGAGCAAAGCAGAAGCAAAAGTACCATGTAAACCTATAGACACCTGAGGGGAGTTATGGGGCTATCTTAGCATTTGTTCTGCATAATCACACAAGAGATGGATTCTTTCCCTGCACCCTTTTCTTAAGGTACACAATGTAGAGCTTGTGAGTTCTTAGACAGATGACCAGAAAGGAAGTATTGACTCCTTGTTGCTGTTCTGTTGTTCAGTGGTCTCCAACTCTTTGTGACCCCATAGATTGCAGCACACCAGGCTTCCCTGTCCTTCACCAGAGTTTGCTCAAACTCATGTTCATTGAGTCAGTGATGCCATCCTACCATCTCATCCACTGTCATCCCCTTCTCCTTCTGCCTTCAATTTTTCCAAGCATCAAGGTCTTTTCTAATGAGTCAGCTCTTTGCATCAGGTGGCCACAGTATTGGAGCTTCAGCTTCAGCATCAGTCCTTCCAATGAATATTCAGGATTGATTTCCTTTAGGATTGACTGGTTTGATCTCCTTGAAGTCCAAGGGACTCTCACGAGTCTTCTCCAATACCACAGTTCAAAAGCATCAATTCTTTGGCACTTTGCCT
The DNA here is from genome assembly GCA_006410635.1 of Cephalophus harveyi. Lineage (NCBI taxonomy): Eukaryota > Metazoa > Chordata > Mammalia > Artiodactyla > Bovidae > Cephalophus > Cephalophus harveyi. The sequence goes on from SJYT01078190.1 coordinate 101,629, forward strand.
TCTTTATGGTCCAACTCTCATATCCATACATGACTACTGGAAAAACCATAGTTTTGACTAGATGGACCTTTATCAGCAAATTAATATCTCTGCTTTTTAATATACTGTCTAGGTTTGTCATAGCTTTTCTCCCAAAGAGCAAGCATCTTTTAATTTCATGGCTGCAGTCACCATCTGCAGTGATTTTGGAGCCCAAGAAAATAAAGTCTGTCACTGTTTTGCTTTTTTCCCCATCTACTTGCCATAAAGTGGTGGAACCAGTTGCCATGATCATTTGTACAGTATTAAGTGCTAAGCCATATATTTCCCCATCTATTTGCCATGAAGTGATGGGACCAGATGCCATGATCTTCGTTTTCTGAATGTTGTGTTTTAAGTCAACTTTTTCACTCTCCTCTTTCACTTTCATCAAGAGGCTCCTTAGTTCTTCTTCATTTTCTGCCATAAGGGTGGTGTCATCTGCATATCTGAGGTTATTGATATTTCTCCTGGCAATCTTGATTCCAGCTTGTACTTCATCCAGCACACCGTTTCTCATGATGTACTCTGCATATAAGTTAAATAAGCAGGGTGACAATATACAGCCTTGACGTACTGCTTTCCTTATTTGGAACCAGTCTGTGTTCCATGTCCACTTGTAATATTGCTTCCTGACCTGCATACAGATTTCTCAGGAGGCAGGTCAGGTGGCCTGGTATTCCCATCTCTTTAAGACTTTTCCACAGTTTGTGGTGATCCACACAGTCAAAGGCTTTGGCATAGTCAATAAACCAGAAATAGATGTTTTTCTGAAAATCTTTTGCTTTTTCGATAATCCAACAAATGTTGGCCATTTGATCTCTGGTTCCTCTGCCTTTTCTAAATCCAGCTTGAACATCTGGACCGTCACAGTTCATGTACTGTTGAAGCCTGGCTTGGAGAATTTTGAGCATTAATACAGTGGTATAAAATTTGTATTTAAAAATTCTGCCACTAGTTTTATATATACCACATTTACATGGCTATCACAAAGTGAGCTGACATGTTAAGTGATAATGGATTTTTACCTACCACAACTCGAGAGTGTTTTCTCTTACACTTAAGATACCAAGAGCTTTATGATATGTAAAACCCTCAGGAGGCAGTTTCCTAAAAGGAATTTTCAAAATTTTTACATAGTAGAGATGCTCCATTAGAATCTTCTCAAAATGGAATTGTTAAATCATATACTAAGCACTTAGATGTTCTGCTTTCTATGTCCTCTGCTAGAACCAGAAATGCTTTCACATTTCCTTTGAGACAGATTCTTAACATTCTCCACACTTCTTTTAAGTGAGATACTGGCATCATGTCATTATGAAAGCTGTCTGTTTTTCTTAACTTGCCCACAATACATCTTACTAATGCTTTATTGACTATGCCAAAGCCTTTGACTGTGTGGATCACAATAAACTGTGGAAAATTCTGAAAGAGATGGGAATACCAAGACCACCTGACCTGCCTCTTGAGAAACCTGTATGCAGGTCAGGAAGCAACAGTTAGAACTGGACGTGGAACAACAGACTGGTTCCAAATAGGAAAAGGAGTACGTCAAGGCTGTATATTGTCACCCTGCTTTAACTTCTATGCAGAGTACATCATGAGAAACGGTGTGCTGGAAGAAGCTCAAGCTGGAATCAAGATTGCCAGGAGAAATATCAATAACCTCAGATATGCAGATGACACCACCCTTATGGCAGAAAGTGAAGAGGAACTAAAAAGCCTCTTGATGAAAGTGAAAGACGAGAGTGAAAAAGTTGGCTCAAAGCTCAACATTCAGAAAACTAAGATCATGGCATCTGGTCCCCTCACTTCATGGCAGATAGATGGGGAAACAGTGGAAACAGTGTTAGACTTTATTTTTGGGGCTCCAAAATCACTGCAGATGGTGATTGCAGCCATGAAATTAAAAGACGCTTACTCCTTGGAAGGAAAGTTATGACCAACCTAGATAACATATTGAAAAGCAGAGACATTACTTTGCCAACAAAAGTCCGTCTAGTCAAGGGTATGGTTTTTCCAGCAGTCATGTATGGATGTGAGAGTTGGACTGTGAAGAAAGCTGAGTGCCGAAGAATTGATGCTTTTGAACTGTGGTATTGGAGAAGACTCTTGAGAGTCCCTTGGACTGCAAGGAGATCCAACCTGTCCATCCTAAAGGTGATCAGTCCTGGGTGTTCATTGGAAGGACTGATGCTGAAGCTGAAACTCCAATACTTTGGCCACCTGATTTGAAGAGCTGACTCATTAGAAAAGACCCTGATGCTGGGAGGGATTGGGGGCAGGAGGAGATGGGGACGACAGAGGATGAGATGGCTGGATGGCATCACCGACTCAATGGACATGAGTTTGAGTGAACTCCGGGAGTTGGTGATGGACAGGGAGGCCTGCTGTGCTGCGATTCATGGGGTCGCAAAGAGTCAGACATGACTGAGCGACTGAACTGAACTAAATTTTACAACCCAGTGTTTGCCATATCTTCCTTCTTCTATGTGTTCTCCCTGATAACTTTATCCTATTAACACTTCTTATTTTATACTTAGAAGTTACCCAGAGTAGCTTTAAAGGTTGAAAACAGAAAGTGTGCTATTTTATCACTGTAGTCAAATATCTTAGGCAAAACAAAATTTATGTTCAGCATAGCTCACCTCTTCACTCCTCTCCCTGACTTGGTGCCCTCTCCCATATCTTTTCCTCCTCTAACTCCTAGACCCCAGCGTGTCAACTTCTTCTATGCAAATTAATGTTTGCTTGTAACCCAAGAGAGAGAATTTTACATTTGAGAGAAACTGACATAACAAATTGTTGAATTTGAGCCTCTCTAGCAAGTTAGGGCGGAGAGGGCGGAGAAGGCGATGGCACCCCACTCCAGAGTTTTTGCCTAGAAAATCCCATGGATGGAGGAGCCTGGTAGGCTGCTGTCCATGGGGTCACGAAGAGTTGGACACGACCGAGTGACTTCACTTTCACTTTTCACTTTCATGCTTTGGAGAAGGAAATGGCAACCCACTCCAGTGTTCTTGCCTGGACAATCCCAGGGATGGGGGAGCCTGGTGGGCTGCCGTCTATGGGGTCGCACAGAGTCGGACACGACTGAAGCGACTTAGCAGCAGCAGCAGCAGCAAGTTATGGAGCTAATTGGGGCAGGAAGTAAAGGGATAGAAAACACAAAAGATTTTTGGTTTTCCTACCCCAATCAATGTGTAGATTATTAACTACATGGATGCATTAGGCTGAGCTTAAACCTTGCCAGAATAATTAAGAATGAATTGAAGTTATCATTATAATGAAAATGTGGTTAGAATGCCTCATGTAATTATCTAATGTCAAATCCCATAACTGAATATATATATAGTAAAAAGAAAAAAAATCCTTCGAAAAAGTTGCAAGATGAGACCGTGCTGTTATTCTGATTAGTTTCTTGTACATTTGTTGCACTTCTCAAAAGAAATTAAAACTCAGCAATTTACTCTCTACACCTGCCTGTGGTTTACTCTCTCTTCTGCACTGCCTACAGGGTTCCACTAGAACAAAATAACGTATGCCTTCTCCCAGGTGCCTGTTCTAATTCACATTGCTTTTATTCATCTTTTAAGTTCATATCATCCACTAAAAAAAAAATCACACAAACCAATCCCTTTTGGTATAATGAGATAAAATAGTTTTAATGGTTAAAAAATACATGCCCTTTCTTCTCGGTGCTAGCTCTCAGCCCCTGATGCACCATCATCTGTGTATATTTCTTTGCACAGTGCACACACTGTTCAACCATCCACTGACCCCTAAGTTCCCCCCCACCTTTTTTCCTCCTCTCTCTTTCCACTCCTCATTATTATCAAATGTACTTTTCAATCTTTACATCCTATTTTGTGACCATAATTACATGTACTCAGTATATAGATTGACTATTAATATAAAACATTTACATTCAGTTCAGTTCAGTTCAGTCACTCAGTCATGTGCGACTCTTTCAGTTCAGTCGCTCAGTCGTGTCCGACTCTTTGCGACCCCATGAATTGCAGCACGCCAGGCCTCCCTGTCCATCACCAACTCCCGGAGTTCACTCAGACTCACGTCCATCGAGTCAGTGATGCCATCCAGCTATCTCATCCTCTGTCATTCCCTTCTCCTCCTGCCCCCAATCCCTCCCAGCATCAGAGTCTTTTCCAATGACGAATCACAGCACGCCAGGCCTCCCTGTCCATCACCAACTCCCGGAGTTCACTCAAACTCATATATTAATCACTATAGACAAAAGTATGGTTACATTCCCTTTTGGGGGGGCATAGTTCTTTGTTTTTCTAAATTACCATTTTCCTTCTTTATATTCTCTCTCTTGCCCTCCTCCTCATTTGGAACCCTCCATCCCTTACTTTAAGCTAGACTATTGGATCTTGGCACTTGCCATGTACAAGTGTTTTTCTAATTGTTTTCTTGGGTTGGAGCCATTATTTTCCTGGAAGCCATGTCTTTTAAAAAAAATTTACTGTCTTGTTTTGCCAGGCTGGAACAGAGCCTCAAGTAACTACCTACCAAAGGGACAAATTTTCACATTTTTTTCATATCTAAGTTATTTTCTCTTTGCCTTCAAGCTTTTCACTGGTTAATTTGGCTTAGAACAGAATTTTAGCTTGAACACTGTTCCTCTGAGAATTTTAAGTCATGGCTCCGTTGTCTTCTAACATGCAGTTTGGCAGATGAGACATGTATTCTCAGTTTTCCTGTGTTTTGTCTGTTTTTCTTTTCCTGCGTTGTTCCATCAGCATACTTCTACTGCCAATAGAAATGTTTAGCACACTCCTTTTCTTTGTTGCTCCAAAGTTTCACAGAGATTGTTTAGATATTACTTTTTGAAATCAACTTCTATATTATTCTAATAACCTTTTTAGGTATGAAATCTTGTGTCTCCTTTTAGCCTGGGTACTTCCCTTTTAAAATGTATTTGATGACTTCACCTCCATTTCTCTGCTCTTTCTTCCTGAAACTACAGTTGTCAGATATTAACTTACTTGATTGTAGACTTTCTTTTATCCTTACTGTCATATTTTAGACCCCTGTGTTTTAAATAGTATAATAGGTTATGGAACAAGGCTGCAAGGATTTAAATCTCGTCTCTTTATTATCTGTGTGACCCATAAGTTAAGACCTTTCTTGATTACATTTCCTCATCTTTAGAATGGGCTAATAGCAGTCAGTGTCTACAACAGGGTTGTTCTGAAGACTAAATAAGTTAATTCATTTAGCACAGTGTTTGTCACAGAGTAAGCACTTAAAAAATATCAGCTATTGTTTTTTGGAGATAGTATACCATCACAGTGAAGTTCACTGACTCTACAGCTAGACTAACTAGGTTTTAATCCTAGCTCATTAGCTAAGTGACCTTGACCAAGTTGCTTAATTTTTCTATCAGTTCAGTTCAGTTCAGTCGCTCAGTCATGTCCGACTCTTTGCGACCCCATGAATCGCAGCACGCCAGGCCTCCCTGTCCATCACCATCTCTTGGAGTTCACTCAGATTCACGTCCATCGAGTCCATGATGCCATCCAGCCATCTCATCCTCGGTCGTCCCCTTCTCCTCCTGCCCCCAATCTCTCCCAGCATCAGAGTCTTTTCCAATGAGTCAACTCTTCTCATGAGGTGGCCAAGGTACTGGAGTTTCAGCTTTAGCATCATTCCTTCCAAAGAAATCCCAGGGTTGGTCTCCTTCAGAATGGACTGGCTGGATCTCCTTGCAGTCCAAGGGACTCTCAAGAGTCTTCTCCAACACCACAGTTCAAAAGCATCAGTTCTTCGGCACTCAGCCTTCTTCACAGTCCAACTCTCACATCCATACATGACCCCAGGAAAAACCATAGCCTTGACTAGACGGATCTTAGTCGGCAAAGTAATGTCTCTGCTTTTGAAAATATTATCTAGGTTGGTCATAGCTTTTCTTCCAAGCAGTAAGCGTCTTCTAATTTCATGGCTGCAGTCACCATCTGCAGTGATTTTGGAGCCCCCCAAAATAAAGTCTGACACTGTTTCCACTGTTTTCCCATCTATTTCCCATGAAGTGATACCTCAGCTAAAAAAGGGCATCATATTCTTACATACATAATGGGCTTGTTGTATTTATTAAGTTGCTTATAACAGTTACTGGCTATTTGGAAAATATTACTTATATGGAATAATTCTTTGGCTTAGTGTTTTAAACCTGATAATGATTTTTGTACTTTGTCAATTATACTTTAAATTTCTAAAACCTCTTTCATGTTTTCTCATCGTTCCTTTTTCACGGGATACTGTTCATGGTTTTAGGTATAATGATATCTTCTCAAATTTCTCTGAAGCTATTAATTTGACATTCTTTTTCCAGAACAATCTTAACTTATTTCTGAGTGATTATCAAAATGTGTTTATTTTCTTTTGTTTTCATTTAGAGGTCTTTCCTAAAAGTCTTGGTGAGTATTGTCAACGGGTCATTTTGTATTTCAGAACATGATCATATAAAGGCTAGCCTTGGTCCCTGTGAACTGGAGTGATACATTTTAGTGTATACTGTGACTTCAGAAGGAGTAGGCAAGAAGCTAGTCTTTATGTTGAATGGCCCCAAAAATCAGCTATTCTGTTTTCAAACCTTTCATTAACGCCCTGTCTTCATTCCCTCCATCAGGCCTTGACTCTGAAACTTCGCCAAGCTTCCCCTGGGCAGGCTGTTTGTGTCTTTGGTGGCAGCACAGAAGGCATGAGTTCCAGGTTCCAGTTTCCTCCCACTCAACCTATGTGGCCAACATCATCTTTGTCTTATTGCTTTCCAGAGACTTATTGAAATCTCTTTTCAACTTATAGTCCCTTTCCCATTCAATCTGCTGTTATGCATGAATACATTTTTAAATTCCTTTTAAACTGATTTAATGGGGACTTTGGAGGGAGAGGAGATAAATACAGATATCCAGTCAGTCATCTTTAGGGCTGGAGAAGTATTTTAAAAGGATCCTGTGGTTTACCTTAGCTCATTTTGACACACGTTTAAAAATTAATCTCACATTGCTGTCAAGTACACAGTATGATGCATAAAAGAGGAATATTAAACTATAAAGGCATTTGTCCTGAGTTTGTAAATAATAAGGATTATAGAGCACTGAGCCCCACTGCCTGTTAATAGCTGTAGTATATACCTTCTGGGTCTCAGGAAGCTCTTCCTTAGCGACTGCACACCTTGTTCAGTCTCCTTTTGGTTACTGTAGTATTCCCAAGAATGCATAATTTGGTGGATTTTGGTAATATGAACATTTTTATTGTCAACTAGCTTTCTTTCTCTTCTCTCCCCAAAGCCTTATGTAAATTCTTGCTGTGAATTACAAAGAATTTTCTGGGAGCATTTCAGACAGTCTGGTACAGAGCTAGCCCTCAGACATTCACTTGTTATCTTAAATTTTATTTTCTTATTGAAAAAAGTATTTTGGAGATTTTCTGTGTGTGATACATGGGAGATAGCGTTGGAGGATGAAATGTCATGTTTCTTTTCCTTGTACTGTGTGTTCTATAGGATTCTTGTTAGTCCAGGCCCACTGAGCTCTTACCAGCTTTTTCTCGCCTGAGCACCTATCAGCAGAATGCACTTACAGTCCCACTTACTGTTCTGAAGGGGAAAAGGAGTCAGAGAGTATCACACAGCAGAAAGCTTGGATGTACTTTGCTGCTCCCACCAAAGGCTGTGTTCATTCCTGCCTATTTTCTTAGGGGCTCTCTGAGCATGGGGGAGAGGGTCGGGGAGAGGTAAGAAGAATGTGTAACCAAGTGCACTAAAAAGCTTTTTTATGTACCTACTCAACATTTTAAGTTGGACATAAGAGTATAGTAGAATTACATTTCTTGGTACAATGTACACTGACTTATTTTTATCAGGAAGCTGCCTATGGTGCTAACTCAATACCATACAAATAAAATCAAGAATGACCAGTCTCTCTCTTTTTCTATTATAGACTCCACTCATCTTTTTGTCACTCTAAAATCCCCTGTCACAAAAAGAGGGCAGCCTCCGCACTGTTGTATTTTACATGCTGGGCATAAAACACTTTAGATGACAAAACAGTTGTTCCTTTTTTTCCCCTGATGAGTCCGACAGCCACTAGAGGCCCTCCAAGTCTAGAACTCAACAATGAACTGGAATGCTAAACAGCTATCAGCAGCTCTGCCAGCCCACAGGTAACTGTGGGGGTGATTAATCATTCTAAAAGCACTTATCTGTCCATCCTGTCCACACAGGGACATTAAACACCTACAATCTATTTCACAGCCTAGGTGGGTTTCTTTTCCAGGAGTACTATCTAAAACTAACAATCATTTCTGGGTTTTGCTTTTTATTACTTTCCAGAAATATTTTTCTCAATATTCTTGTGCTTCAAAACAAATTCTTAAAGCCTGTATTTATGAGATAGCCCAGGAGAGAATTCAAATGTTCTGTCTTATTCTCCACATGGGTTCCAATAATAGAGGGAGACAGGATTTCATATGCTTTATCCTTCCACGGTGGGGAGTCAAAACAACCAGGTGAGTATGCCAGTGTTGTGTAACTGAGCCAGAGAAATACCTTTACCCCAGATCTTCCAAGCCAGGAATAAGAAGGGATAAAGACTTCCCTACTATCTATCACTTCAACACTGAGAATTTGTAATGACAATTCACTCTTCACTAAAATCCATCCCATCTCCAGAATGGCCCAGAGCAGACAGATCTCTCAGCAGGTAGTCAACTTCCCTTTTAACCCTTCTGCATCATGACAGCATATTATCCTTCTTAAATTATCATCTTATCACATCACTACTCTGCATCCTCCCCCACCAGTACTTGGAAGACTCTTGCATTGTCCTTTAGATAAGTCCAATCTTTACCATCTTATTCAAGATTTCCTATTATTTTCCCTTCCAGTATATTTTCCACTTCTCTTCTTTTCATTATCTTTTTATACAAAAGCTCATCTTTGCAAAAGGCTTTTGAAATTCTCTAACAGAAGGCAATTCTGGAATGAACACTCAAGTCAGTTATAAGAAGTTCAGTACTAACCAGGTCCTGTGAGTGAAAATAAGCCTGAGCCAAAAAGGGACATTGGGACGGTTTCATTCTTAACCTACTTCCCTAATGAGGCTCTAAAAACCCCAGACATGGAAAATGAACTTGCCTTCTAGGAAATGGGTTGCCATATTTACATAAGGTTATTCATCCTTGGAGGATACCCTAGAGTTCCCATGAGTCTGGAAACATTTCATCTGGTCTATCATAGTGGAACTGAAGATATGGCATGCAAATTTTAATGTTGAAAAATTCCATTATCAGCAACTTATTTTAGCAATCCTAAAAGAACATATAATTTTAAGTATCTTAAGAAAGGAAAACATAGTAGACAACATCCCTTTGCCATTAATTAGAGACACTGAGTCTATAACTAAACATATTACTCATGCTGTGTTTCAGATTTGCCCAACTAGCTAAGTCAGTTAGAAGAATAATGAGTTCAGAGTTCAGGGAAAAAGGTTTTAGATGTTTTTCATCACTTTAGTCTGATTCATAAAAATATTATAATATCAAAATTCTGATCTCAACCAAATGATCTTTTAACTTCATCTTAGTAAAATAATAGGAAGTACCTGGTTTAGCTTCTTTTCTTAAATCTTCTGGAATGATCTTTCTAAGTTCAAAGGGTAGCAGTTGTTTTCAGGATTTTGACCTTGATTTGCATAGAATCAATCTAGATGTTTTGACTTCCTAAGTCTTAAAGAAAGGATCTTTCACAAAACTTAGATAACTGTGCGGGTAATTGATTCCTTGTACCTTGGTACAGTAGAACATTAACCACTTGCCTTCTAAGAATCCTCATTTTTATTCTAAAATTCAAGGATTAAAATGAGCTATTCTCTACCACATTCAGACATGGTGATCATAACAGGATATAGTAGTTTGTATCTTCACAACCCTTGAAGCTGCAAATTGAAAGGAGAAAATATGCCATCCCAAAATGTGCCCCTTTGGCATACGTTTGAGAAACTGCACACACAGGAGAAGCTCTGAAAGCAGGGTAGAGATTATCCTTTTTCTCAGGGAAATCTTTAATTATAATCAAAATTTATATCAGAAAGGAGGTCTGTACCAGGGAGAGAGCTATTAACAGAGATAACTTTTTACCTAAGAGATTTATCCATATGCCAGGGCAATATCAAATATTTTATTAAATATTTTCTCCTTTCTGCTTCCCTGTAAATTGCTTTGTTTATCAAATATTTTCTCCTTTCTGCTTCCCTGTAAATTGCTCTCCTCCAATTCTCCTACGTTTTCCTTTTGTCTCTACCTGAAGATGGTATCTAAGATGGTGGCTTGGGACATAGCAGGGGGTTACTCATTTTTCCTGGGTATCTCATGAGTATGTGAGGTATACATGTTATTAAACTTCTGTTCGTTGTTCTCTTGTTAATCTTTTATTGCAGGGAGTTTCAGCCAAGAACTCAGAAGGATAGAAGGAAATTTCTTTTTCCTCCTCTCCAACATTTAATAACCACTGAAAGAAATCCAATAAACAAAATTTATAATGATTAACACTAGCTGCTGCTTTTGTGAAGTGGTTGATGTTGTTGCTGGGAAACTAAATGGAAAGAAACTAGAGATAACCAAAGCTTCTACATTTGCAGGTTTAGCATATGTGGAGGTAAGATTTGTTTCAAGGATTTGATTCTATTTAGCTTGATTTAATTTGGCTGGTTGTGAGATAAGGTATCTGGATACTCAGTTTTAATAATCATATCAACATTTAGTGGCACTTTGGTGATGATTTATACTTGAAGCTTACTATCTGAGAAATTATTTAGAGAGCTAGCCTCAGAAAAAGCACACTCACACATGCACAAACACTCATACACACACACACTCACACAGTTCCGTTCAGTTCAGTCTCTCAGTCATGACTAACTCTTTGTGACCCCATGAACTGCAGCACACCAGGCCTCCCTGTCCATCACCAACTGCTGGAGTCTACCCAAACCCATGTCCATTGAGTCAGTGATGCCATCCAACCATCTCATCCTCTGTTGTCCCCCTCTCCTCCTGCCCCCAATCCTTCCCAGCATCAGGGTCTTTTCAGATGAGTCAGCTTTTCAAATCAGGTGGCCAAAGTATTGGAGTTTCAGCTTCAGCATCAGTCCTTCCATTGAACACCCAGGACTGATCTCCTTTTGGATGAACTGGTTGGATCTCCTTGCAGTCCAAGGGACTCTCAAGAGTCTTCTCCAACCCCACAGTTCAAAAGCATCAATTTTTCGGCACTCAGCCTTCTTGATAGTCCAACTCTCACATCCATACATGACTACTGAAAAAACCATAGCCTTGACTAGACGGACCTTTGTTGACAAAGCAATATCTCTGCTTTTTAATATGCTGTCTAGGTTGGTCATAACTTTCCTTCCAAGGAGTAAGCATCTTTTAATTTCATGGCTGCAGTCACCATCTGCAGTGACTTGGAGCCCCCCAAAATAAAGTATGACACTGTTTCCACTGTTTCCCCATCTGTTTCCCATCAAGTGATGGAACCGGATGCCATGATCTTAGTTTTCTGAATGTTGAGCTTTAAGCTGCCTTTTCCACTCTCCTCTTTCACTTTCAAGAGGCTCCTTAGTTCTTCTTTACTTTCTGCCATAAGGGTGGTGTCATCTGCATATCTGAGGTTATTGATAATTTCTCCCAGCAATCTTGATTCCAGCTTGTGCTTCCTCCAGCCCAGCGTTTCTCATGATGTACTCTGCATATAAGCTAAATAAGCAGGGTGACAATATACAGCTTTGACATACTCCTTTTGCTATTTAGAACCAGTCTGTTGCTCCATGTCCCCTTCTAACTATTGCTTCCTGACCTGCATACAGGTTTCTCAAAGATCTAAAATATGTAACATTTGCCAGAAAGTAGGACTCTCAACTCAGTAAAACGTGAGCTTTAAACACTGGCTACTCAACATGAGAAGGCCTCATTACTAAATCTGATATACATTTATAAATCAAAAGAACCCCTGAGGTAGACAAATAATTTTTGTAAAAATTTTGGTTTTGCCTACAAAAATGATTGCCCTATTTCACTATTTCTTCAGTCTTGCTAACTAAAATACTTTATTATTTAGTGAAGTTCACCATGAATTTATCAGGTGATTAGCTAAAAATCACAGGTGTCATAGATTAATTTATATTTAATTGCAAGCTGCTTTGTTTCAGAAGCTTTCCACCTGCCCAACACATATACCTTTCCCTGTCTCCTCATCTAGAACACAAGAAGCTAAATTAAAATCACCTGGAATTTGTTCACTTAAAAGCGGTTAAAATTATAATTTTTTGTTACATATATTTCAGTAAGGTAATACTTAAGTCTTTAAGATCACCTGGGGTACATTAAAACAAATAATAGAGAAGATAAACAAAACCCCAGCCCCAGCCCAGATGTTGGGCTTTAATTGTTTCTGTTTGTAAGGCACCAGTATTTACTAAGTCCCACACAGATGGTTCTGATTTGCCTCCAAGATCACCAGTCTCTGATCCAGATGATTCCTTTCTCTGCCAGCCCCTATCCCTGGGGGTCCTGCACGCTGATGTGCGGTCAGTGCCTGAAATACTGCTTCACTACTCCACTCCTCTGTTCCACTTCCTCACTTGCTCCCCAGTACTGAGCCATTTCCAACTCTTTAAACTGTAAGTTCTCTAAATGGGAAAGATTCCATTGTGCAAAGCAGTCAATGCTCAGTATTAGTTTTGATGCTAGGGAATTATTTTAAAGATTAAAAGACTGACACAGAACATAACACATGAGTCTAGTACCTAGCTTCTAAAATATGTAGTTACTCGTTGAGATTAAAAATATTTTGCTTGGTGGACCATGTCTAGAGAACTGATACTCTAGCATCGGGGCTTCATTTTTGTGGGTTAGGGAAGTGGGTCATTTCTAAATGCATATCTGTAGGAAAGAGGTCTGACATGGGATTGTCTTTCCTTTCTAACTGGACTTCTCACTCAAAGGAAAATTTGGTGGGGAATTGGTAAAGACATCCTGAGAACACCAGGCATTTTCAGAGTTTCCAAGAATGAGAAGCCTATTGTAAGGGATGGAGTGAGAATGCTGGAAATCAATGCTGGAAACGGAAATTGCCATTTTCCTGCAATAGTTCTGCTGTAAGGGGTGTGTGTGGGGGTATGTCTGTGTGCACACACACGCCCATGTGCACTTGTGAAATTTGCACAATAAAGTGGGAAAACACCATTTTAATCATAACTGGCTTCAGAGATTAAACAGGGTCACTAAAATAGCAGCAAGCCTTTACTTCAAATTTCAAAAGCCAAGCAGTGAGAGAAAACTTGCTCAATTAAACATTAAAAAGTACTCTAAAGTTACAAAAGCTAAACCATCATGAGATATTGTAACATCAGAATACACAGAAAGATAAAAGAATGAAGAAAAATTCAGTAAACATATCTATGTATATATGTACACATATACAGTACTTAGTACACAGTGGAGATGGTATAAATTCATGAAACCATCGAACAATAAAACTGTGGTTGTTTAGTCACTAAGTTGTGTCCAACTCTTTTGCGACCCCATGGACTGTAGCCTACCAGGCTCCTCTGTCCCTGGGATTTCCCAGGCAAGAATTCTGAAGTGGGTTGCCATTTCCTTTTCTAGGGGAACTCCCGGACCCAAGGATGGAACCCACATCTCCCAATCTTGGCAGGCAGATTATTTACCACTGAGCTACCTGGGAAGCCCAAAACCATAAATAATGTACATTAAATACAATAATGTGATATACTCATTGGCACAGAAAGAAAACATGAGACTCTTGTTTTATACAAAACAAGGTAGGTTGATAATTTTGGAAAAGCTCAATCAAAAAACGAGTTTCTCTCAAGGTAGTACTTCGTGGGTCTTTTCTTATTTTCTCCTTTTATTTATCTGAATTTTTAAAAATCTAAGTAATATAACTGTGTAAAAATGGTTTATCATTTTAAGAAGGCTAAAACCAAAAAGGCTTTCTTTTTATATCAGAAGCTTATAACTCAGTGATAATTTATTCTGATACTATTTTATAATTACAGCAGGGTTTGCAGGGGCTTTGATTGCTTATAAAAATAGCAGCCCAAGGAATATAGAGCAACATCGGGAAAAAAAAAACAGTTTCCTAAAATCTCAGTGGAAGATTATATAAATAAAGTAAGTATTAAATTTATAGAATAATATGAACAAAGAAATTATCTTCCAACTGAGTGAATACAGTAGGTGAAAGCTACAAACCTTTTATTGAGGCATGGGAACTATAAACTAGGTTGGGAGGACTCATTTTATCAATATTTCAAGTCTAAAGAAGTAAGAATAAAGGGAAAATAAAATTATTTTGTTGTCGGTAGATTTCTCTCTGCCCTTTTCCAGGGACAAGCCAGGAAAGAATGAAAATGTGCATAGAATGGCACTGAGGGTGGTGGTAAGGTATCGACAGGAGTGACATGACCTGGGAGCCCACACAGGGACTGAGGCAGCGATATTTCCCAGCAAGCCCCTGCTTCTATTGCTAAGGGAACTGTGTAAATCAGATAAATGCCAAACTCGTAATTCACCCAGACACGGCTTTTACACCAGCTAGGTCAATCCAATTATCTCAGAGCAGGGACAATGGGAAGTGTATGAGGACATATTAGGCACTTTCCACTGGTAAAAGAGATGAAGAGATGCAGGAACTCTATACTACCAACCACAGGGTGCCTTTGTAACTTACAGCTCAACACAGCTTCAAGCTCCTGTCCTGCAGGCCCAGACTCATCTTCCCAGGACCCTGGGACCACTCTTCTCTTGGAGCAAAGGTAACCTTTTCAGTAAGTTTTGTACCTGTTACATCTTTACTCAAAGACCCTTTCCGTGACTTGAAATGGCTCCAGGCAACACTTGTTAAGAGTCCGCGATATGCCAGGCACTGTTCTACATCACTTGTAATTATTACTTTATTTGATGCTCATAACCTAAGATAGGTACTGCTATCATTTCCATTTCACATATAAAGAAACACAGACACAGAAATATTAGGTAACTTGATCAAGATCACAGCTAGCCATTAGCAGAGGAGGGATACAAACAAAACCTTCTCTTAAAAAAATCTTTTTATTGTGGTATAATGATTTGCAATTTAAAAATTTTATACTCCATTTATAATTATTACAACATATTGGCTATATTCCCCATGTTTTACAATGTCTTTATTGTAACTTATTTTATACCTCATAATTTTTACCTCTTAATTCCCTACCCTCATATTGCCCCTCCCCACTTCCCTTTGCCAACTGGTAGCCACCAGTGTGTTCTCTATATCTCTTAGTTTGCTTCTTTTTTGTTTTATTCACTAGTTTGTTGTATATTTTAGATTCCACATATGAGTTCAGTTCAGTTCAGTCACTCAGTCGTGTCCGACTCTTTGCGACCCCATGAATCGCAGCACGCCAGGCCTCCCTGTTCATCACCATCTCTCGTCCATCGAGTCCGTGATGCCATCCAGCCGTCTCATCCTCAGTTGTCCTCTTCTCCTCCTGCCCCCAATCCCTCCCAGCATCAGAATCTTTTCTAATGAGTCAACTCTTCTCATGAGGTGGCCAAAGTACTGGAGTTTCAGCTTTAGCCTCATTCCTTCCAAAGAAATCCCAGGGTTGATCTCCTTCAGAATGGACTGGTTGGATCTCCTTGCAGTCCAAGGGACTCTCAAGAGTCTTCTCCAACACCACAGTTCAAAAGCATCAGTTCTTCGGCACTCAGCCTTCTTCACAGTCCAACTCTCACATCCATTCATGACCACAGGAAAAACCATAGCCTTGACTAGACGGACCTTAGTTGGCAAAGTAATGTCTCTGCTTTTGAATATACTATCTAGGTTGGTCATAACTTTTCTTTCAAGCAGTGATATCATATAATATTTGTCTTTCTCTGTTTGACTTATTTCACTTTCACATAGCATAATGCCCTCCAAGTTCATCCATGTTGATGTAAGTGGCAGAATTTTATTTTTTTATTGCCAAGTAATATTCCATTGTGTACATGTGTGTGTGTGTATGTGTGTGTGTGTGTGTGTGTGTGTGTGTGTATCTTCTTTATCCTTTCATCTGTTGATGGACACTTAGGTTGCTTCCATATCTTGGCAAGTATAAATAATGCTGGTATGAACATTAAGGTACATGTATATTTTCTAGTTAGTTTTTCTTTTTTTTTTTTTCAGATATATACCCAGAAGTGGAATTGCTGGATCATATGGTAGCTCTATTTTTGGTTTTCTGAGAAACCTCCATACTGTTTTCCATGGTGGCTGCAGCAATTTACACTCCCACCAACAGTGTATTCCCTTTTCTCCACATTCTTGTCAATATTTTTGTGGAAAAAACCTTCTCTTTTAACCACCACAATGTGTTGTGAGAGAAAACATTGTCTTAGCATGAGTTTATTGCTACTCACAAGGCTCTAGCACAAAATAGAACCAAATAAGTATCTTAAAATCTGACCAAATAGAACAGTCGTTTGCCTCCCTTAGGGTAGAGATAGAGATGAATAGGAAGAGAAAGCAAAAAAATGATTGAGCAAGAATCAAGAGAGAGAAATCTTGAGCAATCAAAAGCAAGGCCCACACTGGATAAACAGACTGTGATATATCCATACTGTAGAATATTGTTGTTGTTCAGTTGCTAAGTCATGTCTGACTCTTTGCCACCCCATAGCCTATAGCACGCCAGGCTCCCCTGTCCTTCACTATCTCTTGGAGTTTGCTCAAACTCATATCCATTGAGTCGGTGATGCTATCCAACCATGTCATCCTCTGTCACCCACTTCTGCTCTTGCCCTCAATCTTTGCCGGCATCAGGGTCTTTTACAAGGAGTCAGCTCTTTGTATCAGGTGGCCAAAGTATTGGAGCTTCACTTTCAGCAAGAATATTGCTGTAGTACATTCAGTTCAGTTCAGTTCAGTCTCTCAGTCGTGTCCAACTCTTTGCAACCCCATGGACTCGGCATACCAACTCCCGAAACTTGCTCAAACTCATGTGCATTGAATCAGTGATGCCATCTAACCATCTTACCCTCTGATGTCCCCTTCTCCTCCCACGTTCAATCTTTCCTGGCATCAGGGTCTTTTCCAAGGAGTCAGTTCTTTGCATCAGGTGGACAAAGTATTGGACCTTCAGCTACAGCATCAGTCCTTCCAATGAATATTCAGGACTGATTTCCTGTAGGATGGACTGGTTGGATCTCCTTGCAATCCAAGGGACTCTCAAGACTCTTCTCCAACACCACAGTTCAAAAGCATCAATTCTTCAGTGCTCAGCTTTCTTTATAGTTGAACTCTCATATCCATACATGACCACTGGAAAACCCATAGCATTGACTGGACAGATCTTTGTCAGCAAAGTAATGTCTCTGCTTTTGAATATGCTGTCTATGGTCATAACTTTTCTTCCAAGGAGGAAGCATAGTATATTACTCAGCAAGAAAAAGGGAGCAACATGGGTGACTCTCAAGAGCATTATGCCAAGTGATAGAATCAGACACAAGAGAGCCTGAATCTTCAGTTTATATGACCTACTGCATGATTCGGCATGGGAAGCAGATCACACTGGTTTCCAGGATTTGAAATGGGGGAAGGCTGACTATAAAAGTATATGGACAAGATTTTTGAGTAGTGAACCATTGCATGCATTTATCAGAACTCTCATAAGCATACCCTTAAAAAGGTGAATTTCGCTGTATCTTAACTAAAATCTTTAAAAGAATATAGGACTCAGAACAACTTCAAAATCTGTCTTTAAAAAATCCTAGCTGGTTAATTTTGTATTTTTTAATGACACACCTTCACTGAGCTGCGCTGTGCACATACAGTTAATAGGGCTAAGAGAGCATCAAACAATAATACACAGTCCTGGCTGCAGGAAGTTCAAAGCCTATTACATTTGATCATGTGAATTGATTCTCTCCAAAGAAATCTGAGGGACCATAAATAGAGCATAAAGTGTGCAATTTTTTCCCTTCAAAGGTACCAAAAAAACCCAAAAGATTTTAATGAATATGAAATATAAATATTATAATAGTGTTGATGTATTTAGTACAAAGTAGAATATTTCAGATATACCCCAGAGGTGCCCTTACTGAACAAAATTGTTCATGCATCTATTCATTTTACAAATATTTAGGTAATAAGATGTAGTGGCAAGTTTTGTTTGTCAACTTGGCTAGGTTATAGTCCCTAGTAGTTCAGTCAAACACTGATCTCAGTGTTGCTGTGAAGGTATTTTGTAGATATGTATATTAAAGATATAATTAGTTGACTTTAAGTAAGGGAGATTATCTTAGATAATCTGAATGAGCTGGGTTTGATTCAAACAGCTGACCAACCTCATGAGCAGAGCCGAGAAATTCCTGAAGAAGCGATTCTGCCTGAGGACAGTGGCTTCAGCTCATTATAAAGAGTTCCAGCAAGTCCTACACATTTCAGATGTGTCTAGCCAGCTTCCACAATCATATAGGTCAATTCCTTGCAAAACAAAACCAAACAAACTCTTGATTTACCTCTCCTATTGATTCTGTGATTCTGGTTGAATCTTAACATGCTCAAGGAGAGAGGAATTGAAGAGACAGACACAAATATGGTCCTAACTAGTTATGTGGTTTAGTGGAGATGACATGGGAGTAATCTGGTGATTACAATGAAAATTTTTGATGGTAGAAGTACAGGAAATATATTGGGTGATACCTAGCCTAGACTTCAGAGTGGAATGGGTAAGGAACGTTTTGTAGATGATGAAAAGTTTAATTTGAGGGTTAAAAATTGACTAGAAATTTAGGGTATGTGTGTGTTTTTTATAGGGAGGATGGTGATAAACTTTCTAAGCAGAAAACCTAGCCTGTGCTAAAGACTAGAGGCAAGGTGGAGCATGGCACACTGGAAGAGTGAAAGAGACTCTGCAAACCTGGTGTGTAGAGTATGGAGGTGAGAGAGGAAGGTTGAAGGAATAAGCAGAAGCTAGATCATGCAAGCCTGTGAGTCATGTTAAGTTTCTGGACACAGGAAAGACATTAGAGACTTTTAATCAATGTTGGATTTCATAAAGATTTTTCAGGAAATGATGAGGAGAATAGATTGGGAGAAAATGGAGGTCAGGGACTAGAATCAAAAATTCAAATGTCTGATGAAGATGACCTAATGGGGACAGAAGCAGCGGAAATGGAGAGAAGGATTTAATTGGAGTGAAGTTTAGATAGTAGAAAGGACAATACTTGCTGACTGATTCAATTTGAAGAATGATGAGGATTGAAAAGTTAGTATTAAGCAAAGATTTCTGACCTGAGCAGCTGAGTGGACAGTGGAACCACTTGCAAAGATAGGGAACACTGAGGAAGTTGCCAGTGCGGAGCAGGGAAGGACCCTTTTGGACCTGCTGTGACTGAGATACTTTTGAACATTCAGGTGGAGAGACATAGTAGGCAGTCTAAAGGGCAGGAGAAATCTGGGCTTGAAATATGGATCTAGGAGCATCATTAAATTGATGCAAATTGAAGCCATGGGTATGGATGAGCTTACCTAGGAAGGAAGTAGATACAAGGCAGGAGAGAGACCAAGTTATAACCCAGAGTAACACTGACATATCCAGTGGGGAAAGAGGAGACTTCAAAATAGCAGACACCCATTTTTATATCAGGATAAAATATGAAATATCATGACATTTCATGGTTTTTCTTATCACAGTTCATATGTGGTTTTGAAAAACAGTTTGGATCCAAAGATACCAAGACATATTTCAGTTGTAGATGTGCTTCCTGCCTATTCTAATGTGGTCTGGCTAGCACATGCCTTGTGGTTTGAAAAGCTTTTTCACAGGCACACATCCTATTATTTAATCCTGAAAAAAACTCCTCTGAGGTACCTATTAACATTATTCCTATTTTATTGACAAGGACATATAGGCTCAGTTCAATAATTTGTTCAAGCTCACTCAAGTCCATACTAGTGCCTCTGACCATCAGTCCCATCAGTATAGCACTTTACAGTGGACGTAACGTTAAAAAACAGCCCTGCATCTCTTATACTACAGATAGGAAAATAAAGGCTTACAGAAGCCAAGAGGCTGATCAATGTTTGTTTCTCTGGGGAAGGGAGTAATGAACTTGCATTCAGATATTTTGATATCATAAAACCAGTTTTAAATACCTGTTGATTCATAAAATGATAATAACTTAGAAAATCTTTATGGCCCACAAACTAGTGAAATGTTTGTTTGTTTATATTGGTTTGTCTGAGTATGGAATTGGGCCTCTGATTATCCACAATGAGCTTCATGATTTTTCTAGGAACTCGCTAAAGTTTTGCTAGAAGTTATATAGTTCTTTCTGAAAACACAGAAATAAATGTGAGCCCTAGTGATTACTTCTCTGTTTTAGTTTCAGGTTCTTCTGGTGCCATAAAGTAAAATTGAAATATAGGCATATTATTTTGCAACCTTTAAGTTTCTACAAATACTAAATTTTGTCCTCAGGATTATAGCCATCGTTACAAGGGAATTAATGAGAAATAACAGTATATGTCAGTGGTCAACACAACAATACTGAAAGATGCAATTTCTTCTGTATAAATTTATAAACCATTATTGGAAGAATCCACCTGTAAATATTCCTTAATCTACTTTCAGCCATAGAAATATATAACATAATTAAAAACAGCATATCTTCCACCTAAATGAATGTCTTGAGAATTGAGGAGTTAATTAATATGAAAGTGATTTGTAAATGGCAGATACTCTGTGAAAAATGGGGGCATTCTTATTATTTTATTAATGATAGTAATGAGAATCTACTTCAGCTGGGTAGGGCCATGAGCAATTTTTTATTTTCAATCAGATGAATTCAAACACTTAGAAGATTTCAACATCAACAAAACAATATGCAGATTTAGGATTGGATATAGAAAGCTGATGTTAGTAGGGAAAAAGCCTCAGAGTCTTGGTGAATGTTCATGGAATGTTCATGTACCTTTTTTGTGGTACATTTATTTCTACAAGGTTTTAACTACTTGGTTCCCATAGTAACTCAAGTGCTAGAGTGATGACCCAGGGGATGACCTTGTACTTTCTGGAATAGTTATTAAGCCCAGATAAATCATTGCTTCTGGAGAAGGAAATGGCAGCCCACTCCAGTGTTCTTGCCTGGAGAATCCCAGGGATGGGGGAGCCTGGTGGGCTGCCGTCTATGGGATCGCACAGAGTCGGACACGACTGAAGCGACTTAGCAGCAGCAGCAAATCATTGCTTCTTTTGCAAAACTGTCTTCCACTTGCTTGACATGTATTCTAGGTAATTCACTTTACCTTTGGTTTTGTTTCCTCATCTATAAAGTAAGAATCATGATGATAATGCTTATATCACATTTGGCACAAAGATATGACATTATTACTTTGCTAATTTATTTTTTCTTCAAAATTTTTATATCATAACTCTTACTTTAAAAGGACCAGAACTGCTGCTACAGAATTTAAAAAGGAAAGGTATTTTATTTGGACTTAAGAAATGTAATGTGAAAAAGGAACACATGCACTCTACATATAATCTTATGAGCCTAAAAAATCTCAGAAAATACTAATTTTGTAAAAAATAAATGCATGCTTTCCTCCTTTAAAATTTATATCCAACATTATGCTCATATTATCATTATCTTTTCATTGATAATTTTCTTAATTTAAAATTTGTTCTGTGGAAGTTAGGATGAAGATTCTTGGACAGGAAAATTCTGCAAGACTTGATTCTAAATATGCACCAACAGGGATGATTGACAATTTGTATGCTAGTTTAGGAGTGATTTTTTTTTTAATTAAAGAAGCTCAAATTCTGTACTTACAGAGCCAAACACCAAAGCTACCTATTTGTTCTATAGGAAATTACTCTAGAACTTCAAAAATTTTCCTGCAGACCATTTCTCCTTATAAAGGGATGGGGCTCTCTGTTCACTCATGTTAAATACCTATGACATAGTGGATAAGCATGAAGCTGTCGGGTCATACCTCTTGAATGGGAATGCTTACATTTTTACTGCAAAAAGCAAACTTCTTAAACTTCCCATGCTTCAGTTAATTTTCTCATCTATAAATAAGAATCATCATACCTATCTTGTGGGGTTTATGTGAGGAAAAAATTATAAAATAGCATATGTAAAAAGCTTAGTAAATTCTCATGGAAACCAGCTATGAAATGTACTATTGGACGTTTGCCTCAAAAGAATGGACTTCAGTTCCGTTCAGTTCAGTCGCTCAGCTGTGTCCAACTCTTTGTGAACCCATTGACTGCAGCACGCCAGGCCTCCCTGTCCATCACCAACTCCCAGAGTTTACTCAAACTCATGTCCATTGAGTTGGTGATGCCATCCAACCATCTCATCCTCTGATATCCCCTTCTCCTCCCACCTTCAATCTTTCCCAGCATCAGGGTCTTTTCTAATGAGTCAGCTCTTCACATCATGTGTCCAAAGTACTGGAGTTTCAGCTTCAGCATCAGTCCTTCCAATGAATATTCAGGACTGATTTCCTTTAGGATGGACTGGTGGGATCTCCTTGCAGTCCAAGGGACTCTAAAGAGTCTTCTCCAACACCACAGTTCAAAAGCATCAATTCTTCAGTGCTCAGCTTTCTTTATAGTCCAACTCTCACATCCTTACATGACTACTGGAAAAACCATAACCTTGACTAGATGGACCTTCGTTGGCAAAGTAATGTCTCTGCTTTTTAATATGCTGTATAGGTTGGTCATAACTTTCCTTCCAAGGAGTAAGTGTCTTTTAATTTCATGGCTGCAGTCACCATCTGCAGTGATTTTGGAGCCCCCCAACGTAAAGTTTGTCACTGTTTCCACTGTTTCCCCACCTATTTGCCATGAAGTGATGGGACTGGATGCTATGATCTTAGTTTCCTGAATGTTGAGTTTTAATTCAACTTTTTCACTCTCCTCTTTCACTTTCATCAAGAGGCCCTTTAGTTCTTCTTTGCTTTCTGCCATAAGGGTGGTGTCATCTGCATATCTGAGGTTATTGATATTTCTCTTGGGAATCTTGATTCCAGCTTATGCTTCATCCAGTCCAGCATTTCTCATGGTGTACTCTGCATATAAGTTAAATAAGCAGCATAACAATATACAGCCTTGATGTACTCCTTTCCATATTTAGAACCAGTCTTTTGTTCCATGTCCAGTTCTGACTGTTGCTTCCTGACCTACATACAGATGTCTCAAGACACAGGTCAGGTAGTCTGGTATTTTCATCTCTGTAAGAATTTTCCAGTTTGTTGTGGGATGACTTAGAGTTGCCTTTTGTCTGATTTATGCTTGTGATCCATAAGAATGAAACAACAAACAGGCCAGTGATATAAGTCACAATCATTCATATGCACATAGAACTCCTAGGAGACAAAACTTTTTCTTGTGTATTCAGAGAACTGCTGTTCCAAGAAACCACTTGAGATGCAGGAGTTAAACTTACAATCATTTCTTGGATTCCAAGCTAATGAAAGAGTTGAGATGCTGCTATCCTCCTGGCTTCCACTCTTAGACTCAAGAGTACTTCCAATTTTATAGTATGTTCCATCCACTTCATTTCCTGAATAAGAAAATCAATTTCTCAAAACCTTGTATCATCTTTAACCTTGTTCTATTACCCACCAACCTCTTTCTCTATAGGCAAAAGCAAGGAACCCAATCACGAAATAATGGAGTGAATTGAACCACAGTTTGATTCACTAGGGCTCAGTTCAAATAGTGCTAAGGTGGTTGGGTATGAATGTTCCAACCCAGTGTCTCCTCTAAGAGATGAAAGTAATTTCTCCCTCAAGTAGCTTCTGAGAGCTAAAAACAACAAATCAACATCCACAAAAACACTTCCTATAAGTCCACCTGTAATGAAATATCTAAAGGAAAAATTCCCTCCTTGGGAGTTCTTACTGTCAGTTATATCACAAGGCCCAGCTGTAGACTTGGAGACAACCAATTACTGTGGCAGGCTTTCCAGGTGGTGCTAGTGGTAAAGAACCTGCCTGCCCATGCAGAAGACATAGAGAGACACAGGTTCGATCCCTGGTCTGGGGAGATCCTCTGGCAGAAGATATGGCAACCCACTCCAGTATTCTTGCCTGGAAAATCCCATGGACAGAAGAGCCTGGCAGGCTATAGTCCATACGGTCACAAAGAGTTGGATACGACTAAAGTGACTTAGTATGCACGCATGCATGCAATTACTGTGGTATCCTAAAAGCAACATAATGGAGCAGCTGAAGAGTTCTCAGTCTCTTAACTGGCTACTCTTCACAGAGTAAGAGCTTTTCTACTAACACATAATGTTCCATTAGTGAAAAGATGAAAAAGCAAGATCAGACATTAAATTTTTCAGCACTAACATAACCTTAGCTAGGATTTATAGGGATAGCATGGTGCATAAAAGAAGCTGCTTCTTACTGGTTTTTCATTTCCCACTAGCATGGGACCAACTCACCTCAGTTTGCTAGGACTTTTGAGAATTTAGCACTGAAAATCCTATATCCCAACAAAGCCCTCATCCTGGACAAACCAAAATGGTTGGTCACCCTATATCCCAAAACAAATTAGTCCTACACTTAGCCACATCTACAGAGTAATTTTCCAGGCTCCAAAAAAGGCCTTCAACAACAACAACAAAAACCATCTTCATCAGCTTGAAATGCAGATTTGAGAAAAGTAGAATCATACGGCTTCCCTGGTGGCTCAACAGTAAAGAATCTGCCTGCCAATGCAGGAGATACAGGTTTGTGGGTTTGATCCCTGGGTCTGGAAGATCCCCTGGAGAAGGAAAATGCAACCTACTCCCATATTGCCTGGAAAAACCCATGGAGAGAGGAGCCTGGTGGGCTGCAGTCCGTGGGGTCGCAAAGAGTCAGACATGACTTAGCAACTAAAGAACAATATCAAAGTACAATATATTTGTAAAATAGCTTAACATCCTCCCTATGGCTTATTGGTAACACACAGTCACGCATACATTGTAGAGAAACAAGGAGACAGTCCCAGAACTCTTGCCACTTACTGTGGGGAGAGATCATAAGATAATCCATCTCAGTACACCTCAAAAAGTCCTATGATGTCTCTGAACACTTTAAGAGCATAGAACAAATATACCTGGAGCCTGGAAAAATCAAGGGGAGCTTCCTAGATAGTGAGAGCTGAGATTTTTTCTTTTAATTAAAAAAAATTTTAATACAATTTTAAGGTTTACTTTCCATTTATATTAATTACAAAATATTGGCTGTATTCCCCCTTATACCCACTAGTTTGTGCCTATTCACAGGTATGAGGTGATATCTCATTGTAGTTTTGATTTGCATTTCCCTGACGATTAGCAGTGTTGAGCATCTTTTCATATGCCTGTTGACCATCTTTTCATATGCCTGTTGACCATCTGCGTTTCCTCTTTGGAAAAACGTATATGCAGTTCTTCTGCTCATTTTTTAATTGGGTTGATTTTTTTTGATTCTGGGTTGTATGAGCTGTTTATATATATTTCATATTAATCCCTTATTGGTCATATCATTTGCAAATATTTTCTTCCATTTGGTAGGTTGGCCTTTTGTTTTCTGGATGGTTTTCTTTGCTGTGCAAAAGCTTTTAAGTTTAATTAGGTCCCATTTGTTCATTTTTGCTTTTATTTCTCTTACTTTAGGAGAGGGATACCCCAAAATATTGCTGTGATTTATATCAAAGAGCATTCTGCCTATATTTTCCTCTAGTTTATAGTATCTGGTCTTTGACCCATTTAGGTCTTTAATCCATTTTGAATTTATTTTTGTATGTGGTGTTAAAGAATATTCTAATCTTATTCTTTTACGTATAGCTGTCCAGTTTTCCCATCAGCAATTGTTGAAAAGACTGTCTTTTCTCCATTATATACTCTTGCCTCCTTTATCATAGATTAATTGACCGTAAGAATGTGGGTTTATTTCTGGATTTTCTATTCTCTTCCCTTGATCTATTACGGCTATTTTTGTGCCATAAGCTGAGCCCTTAAACACATGTTTAACTTAGTGCTGCTGCTGCTGCTAAGTCACTTCAGTCATGTCCAACTCTGTGTGACCCTGTAGACAGCAGCCCACCAGGCTCTGTCATCCCTGGGATTCTCCAGGCAAGAACACTGGAGTGGGTTGCCATTTCTTTCTCCAATGCATGAAAGTGAAGTTGCTCAGTCGTGTCCGACTCTTTGCTGTCCCATGGACTGCAGCCTACCAGGCTCCTCCATCCATGGGATTTTCCAGGCAAGAGTGCTGGAATGGGGTGCCATTGCCTTCTCCATAAGTTAGTGCTAGAAGTCACCAAACAAAGCCTTATGTTGAGAAACAACAGACAGGTTTTCCTGAATACCATGCAACTGAAAACAGCTTACATTGGTGGGAAAGGAGTGGCTCCCAACTGTAAGGAGGGGGAATGAGGATGGAAAAGATCTGGGAAGGTCCCAGAGGAGCAGAGTGTGTTCCTCCAGAGCCAACTGCTTCCCTTTATCACATTTACTTTCATTTCGTGTAGGAAAAGCCTAGTCCCTGAACAATTTCCCCTCTCCAGCATGCAAGGTTCCCCTTTAAAGACCCCAAATGTCCTTGCCATATGTATCTATTAAACCTTGTTCATCTTTTCAGGTTCTGAACATGTCCCTTTGCATCAAGGTTTCTCAGTCTTTGGTGATTCCTTCCAAGCTTCATCCTCCTAGGCCTCTAGTCCTTTACTGTATGTGCTTATGAGCTTCATTATATTTGACTTCCAGTATTTTACATTTTTTGTTATTCACATTTGTCAGTCATATCCTCTGCAGTGTCAAAAATGCTTAGGATGCATACTGGGCAATTCATAAATATTTGTTTACTTGAGTAAAAATCATTAAGAGAATCGTTCGTATTCAATTCCGTTAAGTTCAGTCGCTCAGTTGTGTCCGACTCTTTGTGACCCCATGAACCGCAGCACGCCAGACCTCCCTGTCCATCACCAACTCCCGGAGTTCACTCAAACTCACGTCCATCAAGTCAGTGATGCCATCCAGCCATCTCATCCTCGGTCGTCCCCTTCTCCTCCTGCCCCCAATCCCTCCCAGCATCAGAGTCTTTTCCAATGAGTCAACTCTTTGCATGAGGTGGCCAAAGTACTGGAGTTTCAGCTTTAACATCATTCCTTCCAAAGAAATCCCAGGGCTGATCTCCTTCAGAATGGGCTGGTTGGATCTCCTTGCAGTCCAAGGGACTCTCAAGAGTCTTCTCCAACACCACACTTCAAAAGCATCAATTCTTTGGCACTCAGTTTTCTTTATAGTCCAACTCTCACATCCATACATGACCACTGGAAAAACCATAGCCTTGACTAGACGGACCTTTGTTGACAAAATAATGTCTCTGCTTTTTAATATGCTGTCTAGGTTGGTCATAACTTTCCTTCCAAGGAATAAGTGTCTTTTAATTTCATGGCTGCAATAACCATCTGCAGTGATTTTGGAGCCCAAAAAAATAAAGTCAGCCACTGTTTCCACTGTTTCCCCGTCTATTTGCCATGAAGTGATGGGGCCTGATGCCATGATCTTAGTTTTCTGAATGTTGAGCTTTAAGCCAACTTTTTCACTCTCCTCTTTCACTTTCATCAAGAGGCTTTTGAGTTCCTTTTCACTTTCTGCCATAAGGGTGGTGTCATCTGCATATCTGAGGTTATTGATATTTCTCCCGGCAATCTTGATTCCAGCTTGTGCTTCTTCCAGCCCAGTGTTTCTCTTGATGTTCTCTGCATATAAGTTAAATAAGCAGGGTGACAATATACAGCCTTGATGTACTCCTTTTCCTATTTGGAACCAGTCTGTTGTTCCACGTCCAGTTCTAACTGTTGCTTCCTGACCTGCATATTGGTTTCTCAGGGGCAGGTCTGGTGGTCTGGTATTCCCATCTCCTTCAGAATTTTCCACAGTTTATTGTGATTCACACAGTCAAAGGCTTTGGTATAGTCAATAAAGCAGAAATAGATTATTTTCTGATATAATGATTGCAAAGAGAACTTTGAGAGATCTGAGTTTAAATTTTCTTTTGCCTCTGTGACCTCCAAAAGTTATTATTTCCTTTGACTCTCAATTTGCTCATCTTTAAAATGGGACACTATGGCGGATGCCCCTAATTTACCCTCCTTTTCCACTACTCTACCATTCTTGACCCTGTTCGGTATCTTAGGAGGCTGAATACAGGGACTGCATCCACAGACTCCGTGGCTCATGATTCTGGTTGGGTTTACCCAGTGGGGAACTGGCAGGAAACAGAGGCTGGCAGGTTGGTTACTTCCTTCCAGGGCAGCTCCATCTTCCACAGCAGTCTCTCCTCTCTTCCTGGACATCGGCTATCCAGCTGTAACTCCTTGGTTTGCTCTTGCTTCTCATTGCAGGATATACTACTGTCTCTTGTTAGTTTCCACTATTACTGCCCATGGCTCTGTAAATAGCCCCTTTATTAAATTTTCTACCAATTACCCAGTTTGACTGTGCAATCTTTTCCTGTTTATATAGACAACAATCATATTTTCCCTTTGCTAATGTAAACATTAAGTTAAACTATGTCAAGTGTCTAGCACAGTTCCTAGTATAAAGTAAGTCTTAGTAAATAGGACAATCTGACCCTCCTTTTCCTTCCTATACTTTTTGGCCTTTTTAAAGACAAGGTACTAATTTGTGCTGGTATGGAATCTTTGCTTAACCTGATTTTTAATAGTTTGATAACCTTCTCCTCAAAGAAGTCTTTGTTGCTATAAAGAAAAAAAACCTACTGTTTACATGAGGGTCATTAGCAAGAAAATGCATCTTTCAATGAGTCATGGCAATCTAAAGAACAGTGTACTTCAACTGTAAGTGCCTCAACCAGAGTTAAATATGTGCTTTCAAGAACACATACATCCTCAGACTATGAAAGAGCACAAAGATGAGATAGAAGAAAAATATTTATTTGGCACAGATAATACTTTCATGCACAAAAATCTTGCTTACAAATATTTGTTTTAGAGATGATCAATAATATTTCTAGCTCAAGTTTCCTATAGATTCTGTGGCCGGAAGAGTAACTGAGAATTAAATAAAATTGAATTAAATGACAGAATAGCTGTTAAGAAATGATCAAGTCTTCCTTTCCTCCATAGGATGATGACAGAAGAATAAACAGTTTCCTTTTCTTGTAGTAGGGGTGACTGGACCTGTGAGTTCTTCTATCCAGGAATCCTTGACTTCCTTACCTCCTGGGGTTGTTAACAGTCAGAGGTGTAATCAGCTGTTGTAGGTATACTGGGAGGAATTTCTGAACACATCTTTGTTATTAAAGGCTTGAAAGTAAGTGTTAGTTGCTCAGCCATGCCCACCTCTTTGTTACCCCATGGACTGTAGCCCAACAGGCTCCTCTGTCCATGGAATTCTCCAGGCAAGAATAGTGGAGTGGTTGCCATCCTCTTCTCCAGGGGAATCTTCCTGACCCAGGGATCAAATCCAGGTCTCTGAACTACAGGCAGATTCTTTACTATCTGAGCCACCAGGGAAGCCCAGAGGTTTGGTTCCATGTAAATCATCAAGCAGGGGCTTCCCAGGTGGTGCAGCTGAAAACAATCTGCCTGCTAATGCAGGAGACACGAGAGATGTGGGTTCAATTCCCAGGTCAGGAAGATCCCCTGGAGGAGGGCACAGCAACCCACTCTAGTATTCTTGCCTGGGAAATCTGTGGACAGAGGAGCCTTGTTGGCTACAGTTCCTGTAGTCCCAAAGACTCAGACATGACTTAGTGACAAAGCATGCTCACACGCAAAGAGAAAATTAATCAGCAGAACTACTGTGACTGAGGATTGAAGAAAGGCCCTGTGAAATTGATCGATGCCTGAAGCCAGGGAGGTGGTAGGCGTTCTGGTCAAGAGCAGTGGAGGCTGGTGTTCACCGGAACTCAGCCATTGTGGTGGAGACCTGATGCAATGCCGGGCTGTGGGTGACAGGTTGTAACCGTGGCCACATTCTCCCCACCTTCCTGTATCTGAGTCCTTTTGAAATGTGACTGTGCAGGCCTTCTCATCAAGAAGTAAAGTTTATTTCTCCACCTCTTCAATCTGAGCTGAATTGTGATGTCTCCTGGTCAATATAAAGCAGTGGGAGGGATGGTATGCTGGTTTCAATCTAGGTCTCAAGAGGCTTTGTGTGTTTCTGCTCTTAGAACCTGGAAAATCTGTCATGTATGCAGATTCGAAACAGCCTCCTCTATGAGAGACACATGGCTTGGTCCCCTTCCCATCCCCCATCTGAGAGCCAAACCACCCAAGAAGCCACTTTGCTGACTCGTAGCTCACCACAGATGTTATGTGTGAACCCAAGAAAAACAAAGACTACTCAACAAAGCCCAGTCCCAACTGTCAACCCACAGAACCAGGAACTCATCATCTTTAAATCACTAACTTTTTAGGTTGTTTATTACACAGCAAAGCTAACTGGTTCACTATGCACCTTTGACCTTGGGGTTTTGATCAGGATCTCTATGGCCTAGCTTGGCATGGGGAGAATGGTGCTACCTGCCTACAAAAGGGCCATGTTGACCTTAAAAAAATCAGCATCAGTGACCAACGAAGATGTCTAGCACCTACCATTTTGATATCCTTTCTGTCCTTCAGGGTTCTTGTATAATCAAAGGAGGGAGGAAGGGGAAACCCTTGCCCCTATTTCTGTCAGATCAATTGATATTGAACTTTATAACCATCTTAATATGTGGGGACTCAGGTCAAACTTAATTTTAATTAAAAAAATAATAAAACTTGGTTCTGTAGCTTAGGTCATATTTTTAAAATAAGAAAATTTAAAATATTTAACAGTCCCAGATTTGAAACCATAATCTGTGGCTCAGATGGTAAAAGTGTCTGCCTACAATGTGGGAGACCTGGATTCAGTCCCTGGGATTGGAAGATCTCCTGGAGAAGTAAAAGAGATGGTGATGAACAGGGAGGCCTGGCGTGCTGCGATTCATGGGGTTGCAAAGAGTCGGACATGACTGAGCAACTGAACTGGGCTTCCCTGGTGGCTCAGAGGGTAAAGCATATGCCTGCAATGTGGGAGACCCAGGTTCAATCCCTGGGTCAGGAAGATCCCCTGGAGAAGGGATAGGCTACCTTCTCCAGTATTCTTGCCTGGAGAATCCCATGGACTGAGGAGCCTGGTAGGCTACAGTCCATGGAGTCACAAAGAGTCAGACATGACTGAGTGACTTCACTTTCTTTCTTTCGGTCAAGTTATGAGATAGCAAATCAGTGTTCAAGTCCATAATAGTGACTGTTGAAATGTATATTTGCAAGGAACTCTGGTCTTAATGGGGCTTCCCTGGTAGCTCAGCTGGTAAAGAATCCACCTGCAATGCCGGAGACGGTTTAATTCCTGGGTTGGGAAGATCCCCTGGAGAATGGATAGGCTACCCACTCCAGTATTCTTGGGCTTTCCTGGTGGCTCAGATGGTAAAGAATGAGCTCCCAATGTGGGAGACGTGGGTTTGAGTCCTGGGTAGCTTCCCTGGTGGCTCAGGCGGTAAAGAGTCTGCCTGCAATGTGGGAGACCCAGGTTCCATTTCTGGGGTTTGGAAGATCCCCTGGAGAAGGAAATGGCAACCCACTCCAGTATTTTTGCCTGGAGAATTCCATGGACAGAGAAGCCTGGTGGGCTACAGTCCGTGGGGTCACAAAGAGTAGGACTCGACTGAGTAACTAACACTTTTACTGGCTCTGTTATTAATTAGTGTAATGCTACATGAGTCATTACTCATATGTGAGCCTTTATCTGCAAACTCAAAAAAAAAAAAAAAAGACCTAAATAAGCTTTAAGTTCCTTTGAACTTCTACTAGTCTTTGTCTCTCCTTCTATGTTTACAATTGGATGCCTTCTTATTCAGAGGCTTAATTTACTTCTCCATAGAATATCCTTGAACTGATTACTCTTTCCTATAAATCTTTAAAGCAGTTACTAATGATAAGAGTGGGGCAGGCAGCTAGTCAGGTCCTGCTTTGTGTTATCTCTGCCCCTGATGTCTTGTTATCTGTTACCTGTTTATTTGATCTTCTGAACTAGTTTGAAGCCCCCTTGAGGATGAGGATGGTGTCTTATACTTTTTTGACTCTCCATTTTAAATTATAGTATGTAAACCTAAAAATAAGCCTATAAAATTATTGCTACACATAAAATTGATTATACTAATAAATTGTGACATACTTTCAAAATATCCTTTTTATCCAATATTAGTTAACACCCCTTTAAGGGCATCGGATGACCTATGGTACTTTAGGCAGGTCATTTCACATTTTTGAGATCTAATTTATAATGAATTAGATGGGAAGATTCAGTTAGATCATCTGTAAGAGCCTTTCTTTGTGTACTATTCTGTCATTTTTTTAAGGGCTATGGAAGTTCAGGACATAGATATTTGTCATGAGGCTCATTCTTCTTAGCTAGACTTGGTTCTGAGATATATGCTTAGCCTAGAGCCTTGGATGGGCACTCAGCTATTGGAGGAATGCAGGCTGACTGTCGCAGGTGCTCTGGCTCGGTGCCCACAGCATGCTTTTCCATCATCACCCCCAACTTCCCCCCCACCACACAACACCAAAACACACACATGTATACTCCACACTGTTGCAAATCTATTAAGAGATGCTGCTTAGCTTAGGGCCACCCTCTGTTCTCAGAGTTAGTATGTTAGATTGACTCTTTTTTGACCAGTTAAGAACCTAGGGGTAGCAAACTTCATATCTAATCTCCAGATAGTTAAGTTGGGTCTTGATTATAAAACTGTTTTCAAATTTTGTAATGACTTTACAGGATAGTTGTTTTAAAAAGATAATGATATCTATCTCTTTGGAAGTAAGCCATGGGCTATTAAAACTGTAGGTCACATAGTTTTTGCACAAGATTATCAATTTGAAACTTGTAGCTGAATAAGAACCTTGTGTTAAAATGTGGGGATTGTTGTTTAGAATTCTTGTTTTTC
Source organism: Cephalophus harveyi (assembly GCA_006410635.1). Lineage (NCBI taxonomy): Eukaryota > Metazoa > Chordata > Mammalia > Artiodactyla > Bovidae > Cephalophus > Cephalophus harveyi. The sequence goes on from SJYT01078190.1 coordinate 134,720, forward strand.
TCATAATTTGCATAATTCAGTTCAGTTCAGTTCAGTCGCTCAGTCGTGTCCAACTCTGCGATACCATGAATCGCAGCACGCCAGGCCTCCCTGTCCATCACCAACTCCCAGAGTTCACTCAAACTCACATCCATCAAGTCAGTGATGCCATCCAGCCATCTCATCCTCTGTCATCCCCTTTTCCTCCTGCCCCCAATCCCTCCCAGCATCAGAGTCTTTTCCAGTGAGTCAACTCTTCTCATGAAGTGGCCAGAGTACTGGAGTTTCAGCTTTAACATCATTCCTTCCAAAGAAATCCCAGGGCTGATCTCCCTCAGAATGGACTGGTTGGATCTCCTTGCAGTCCAAGGGGCTCTCAAGAGTCTTCTCCAACACCACAGTTCAAAAGCATCAATTCTTCGGCGCTCAGCCTTCTTCACAGTCCAACTCTCACATCCATACATGACCACAGGAAAAACCATAGCCTTGACTAGACGGACCTTAGTTGGCAAAGTAATGTCTATTTTGCATAATTATGATCTGTTTATTCTAAAATTATCTTCTGTGAGTTTGAAATGGAACATATACACTTCACCAATGATCTGAAATTTATAAGAAGCTCCTTCATAATATTTCTAGCGCACCAAATAAATCAATATCTGAAAATGTTGGTAGTTTTCAAATTTAAAAATGTTGTATGAAAAGATATAAGTAACCCAGTAATTCCATGACAGGACTATACGTAGTATCCTTTTTTCCAAGCAAGGTCAATAACAGCAACAAAGTCCAGTAAAACTTCTCTGTAATCCATTTTGAACATATCATCTTGAAGCAATGTTACCTTTTGTAAGACTATGGGCAAGAATCTGGGCTTTAGAAACAGATAATTTTAAGCTTAAAATCCTAGCCTAAATCTTGCTAGATAGGTGTCCCTATCCAAATATTTAAACTTTCTATTCTTTTTCTTCTTTGTAAAATAAGGTAATGATGCTACCTTGCAATATTATTGAAGATTAGATAGATAGAATACACAGAGGAGTATGAAGAAAATGATCTATCATGAATAATATCATATTTATGCCATAGAAAGAAAGCATCATTTTTTTTTTCATTTAGTTGGAGTGAATTTATTTTTTACAAAGCACTTGACTTGTTTTGATAGGTGTGGATGGAGACATGGTGAGCAATAATGAGTTAAAATGATTTTTCCTTTTAATTAAAAAGAAATCAATAACATCTCAGGGATACTCAATTTCTTCCAAAGGGAACATGAGACAATCAATAACAATTCTTGATACAGACACTGCACAAAGTTGAAATCAAAGCCTGATTTAACACAGATAGTCAGACAAAGGTAACAGGGCTCAGTCCAGAATGCCTCCTGCTTGTTTGGAAATGATCCCCAAAACACCTAGGATTAGACATCCAGCAACATCCATGCACTGTGGATTTGAGTAAGGCTTGCATGGGGGTGTAAGTGAGTCCCCGGGGTCATGCTTATCTTTTATATCAAACCTCAGTCATTTTATTTTTTTCAGCACAAGTCCTAACAGAGAGATGGTAACAATGCTAGAAACAAAGTATCTAACGCTATTTTTCATTTAACCAACATCATCATTACTAATTAATAATTAATTATTCTGGTTCTTGGCTCTGTTTTAGCCAAATAAATTATACCTGTTTAACTCATGGAGAGCTTTCCAGGTGGCTCAGTGGTAAAGAGTCCATTTGCCAATGCAGGAGACATAGGTTTGCTCCCTGGGTTACGAAGATTCCCCTGGAGGGGAAAATAGTAACCCACTCCAGTTTTCTTGCCTGGAAAACCCCATGGATAGAGGAACCTGGTGGGTTTTAGTCCATGGGGTCACAATGAGTCGGATATGACTTAGCAACTGAGTATGCACACATTTAACTCTACTTGACAGAACCTTACTGGAGCTGATATAGACAGGGACTGATAACAACAAAGTGAATAATAGATAAACCAAATTAAAAAAAAAAGTTAATGCTTGTAAATAACAAATAAACATGGGATTGCTAAAAGCCAATCAATAATGAATCGTGATGTTGGACAATGAAAAGAAAACTAAATCCAAAGACAAAAACCGAAGAATTCTCATCTCAGCTACCTCTCTCATCTCTGAGATTCTGGGTAAGTCACGCTTTGTGGACCTTAAGACCTTTGAGCCTGCTCTACTTTCTAATGGGGGACATGCTTAATCTACATACTTTGTGACATTCACTGGTGGCCCCTTTGCCTTCACTTAGCTCTCTTTTTAAAAATTTATTTATTTATTTTAATTGGAGGCTAAGTACTTTACAGTATTGTAGTTTTTGCCATACATTGCCATGAATCAGCCATGGGTGTACATGTGTCCCCCATCCTGAACCTCCCTCCCACCTCCCACACTTAACTCTATTTTGCCTTTACTTAATTTACTTTGCCTTTAAGATCTTTTAAACCTCAGATTCATATGGAACTGTAGAAGGCTTCCCTCTTTCCTTATTTCCTCAACAAGAGTCAGACTCTTCTAACTTTTGGGTAATTCCTTGATTCTAAGGCTTTTTGATTGCTGTTAAATTAGATCCCTGGGAGTGGATGAATTTTAAAATTATTAGACATTTACATTTCAGTAAAATTGCAAAGAGAAAAAAGCAGCAAGATTAACTTATAGTCTTCCCAGGTGGCACTAGTGGTAAAGAACCACCTGCCAAAAGAGATGCGGTTGGATCCCTGGGTCAGGAAGATCCCCTGGAGGAGGGCATGGCAACTCACTCCAGTATTCTTCCCTGGAGAATCCCATGGACAGAGGAGCTTGGTGGGCAAACAGTCCATAGAGTCGCAAAGAGTAGACCCAACTGAAGCAATTTAGCACAGCATGCATGTCCTGTAATAGAGATTACCAGCTGTCTGTCACTCCCTATTCTTTCCCAGTGGTCTTCCCTTGTGGCTCAGCTGGTAAAGAACTGCCTGCAATGCAGGAGTCCCCAGTTCAATTCCTGGGTTGGGAAGATCCCCTGGAAAAGGGATAAGCTACCCACTCCAGTTCTTCCCCAGCAGCCATTTTATAACAACTGATTTTCAGCTGGGCACAGGTTCACCCAGAATAGGGATTTCATTTCCCAGTCTCCCTTACAAGTATGTATGATCACAAGATGAAGTTCTAGGCATTTTAATATAAGAGCGGTGGTGTATTTAAAGGGATACTGGGATGCATCATTTTCATCATCGTTTCTTCTTTCTTGCCAGCTAGACTGTGGATGGAAGAGCTGGAACTCCAGCAGTCATCTTGGGAATGAAACTCATAGATGGTGACCTAATTTCAAGAATAGATAAAGTGCTCTTTCAACTTTAGGGAGATAACAGGTCCTGTCCATTTTTGTTTGTTTAGTTTATCACTGGCTATTTTTTTTTTTCCACTCCCTTAACCCACTTAAATAACCAACCAAAGCAGGAGAAACAAGACAGAACTAAGATCCCCCTGCTGCTGCTGCTGCTGCTAAGTCACTTCAGTCGTGTCCGACTCTGTGCGACCCCATAGACGGCAGCCCACCAGGCTCCCCCATCCCTGGGATTCTCCAGACAAAAACACTGGAGTGGGCTGCCATTTCCTTCTCCAAGATCTCCCTAACCTTTCACAACTCTTTTTTTGTTGCAACTCAATTTTCAGGGGTTCTTGATTTACTCAAACAATAGTAAACCCATAAGATTTCAACATTTGTAATATTTTAACATGTTCTGTAGTATCAGACCCTGAATTCTAAGAGTTTCAGAAGGTGATCATGATAGTACAAAAGATATAGGAAATTCTTTTGAAGAAAGACAAACTCTAAGTGGCTCTGCAAATTCTTATCATTAAATGTCAATAACTATTTGCAGAAGGCTTATGTCTAATAAGCAACTGAGAAATATATTGATATTGGTTTTTACCTTTTAATTTTATTTGTTATTAGTTAATTTAAATGAAATTTCTCTAACCTTCACATAACCTCAACTGTGAGGGGAGCTGTGCTTCAACTGTGTTTTCTGAGTAGTATAAAAACTATTTACCTAGGTAATCCCATTATGTTTTCATTGATTGCAAGATCAGAAACAGATTTTTTTTTTAAAGGCAAAACAAAAAGCACAATCTAAAATTAATGCAACATTTAAAACATGGTAGTTTCCCTGTACATTGTTATTGCAATGTTGAGTCAGTCGATGAAGTTTTGAAATTTATACTTTTGAAAAATTCTTACATATAAAAGATTTTAAGGCAGTATTTCTCAAATAATAGCAAAGGAGCACTGCATCAGAATCGCTAGGGTGTTTGTTGAAAATGCTAATTCTCAGACTCCTCGGTCACATCTAGTGAATCAGAATCTCTACGTATGCCTTGAGAATACGAATTTAGAACCGTCAAGAGATTTTCAAGCACATTTAAGAACCTCTGTTCTACTGCTTTGTCTAGTGCAATGAAGTTTCAAGCTGTTTTTGCTGTTGTTACTTCCATATTTCTGTCAGTATCAAGTTCATGCCTTGTCCATTCTGCCTCCAATAATTATTTTGACCACAAAGTGAAAGGCAAGAATCATTACTGCACTGATTAACATTCACTCTTGGGGAAAAGGGAGTTTTTAGATGGCTACAGAGAATATGGATAGTCACACATATTTGTCAGTTGAGGGGAAGGTAAGTGTAATACATTTTCCAAGATTTCAAAACCATTTTTGAACCGGCCAGGGAGGTGTATGATTGTAATGTAAGGAATGACTCTCTGTTGAAAGGACAGGATAGCTTAATAGAGGTCTCCTATCTTGTTCTGTGACGGTGCTTCTGGGCTCTGGTGATGAATGTGTTCATTTTATGTGACTTGCTTTGGGTAAATAACCCAGTCCCGTATCAGCTCTCCAGCCCTGGGCCGGCAGCGGTTGTGTGTGCGCACTAATGACGGTGGACGGTGCCCGGGGGAGGGCCTGGGGAGGGGCTGCCCAGTGCGATCGCTCCCCTAGCACTTCCTAAGACTCCCAGTTCTTTCTCGGCAGCCGGTACTTGAAGACGCCAAGCTTTCCCCTCGGAGGAGGAAGAAAAACCGTCTATCTAAATCAGCTGTACTCTACTCTCTTCCCTCGTTTCTCCCTCCGCCGGGCACCACCCCCACCCCTTCCATTGTGTAGTGCGTCTAGCTCGGCTTCCTGCGTGAGACCTTAACCTCACTTGGAGCAGGAGGGATTACTGAGCATTTCGGAACCTTGAGTTGCAATGGAGCTGTACGGAAAGGTAAGCTGAAGGGAGCTCCTCCGCCTGCTCCGCGTGAAATCTTGCTTTCATGGACTTTGTGTGTGTGAGTGTGTGTGTGAGTATACTCGCGCGCGTGGGCGCCTTCTCAGTGCAACTGTGTGAGTAAACCCCTTTCTTTATGTGTGTATCATTCATTGTCGCTCTCCCCCGCGTTTGCTGAATGAGATTGTAAAACCATCCTACTCTGCCTATGGAAATGTACAAACTTTCCCGATTGGGAATGGGGAGGTGTAGGGCGGAGAGTTCCAGAACACAGTGCAGGTTTCGTTTAGATTGTAAATTAGCACAAGGTAGTGCGTTTCCTAACCAGGAAAATCACAATCTAGCTTCGGAAGCCGATAGGTAGCAAAGAAAAATCTCCAGCCGAGATGAATGAACTGAGGTCACTTTTGCCTGCACCTTGAGAGGAAATAGCCCGGGAGGCTGAGAGCACTAACAACCAGGAGCGAGTCCAAAAGAGAAGGGAGGCTCCGCGGCCGAGTCCTACTGGAGAAGCAGCCCGTTTAAATGCTGGCTTGCCGGGAAATGTAGTTTACTGCTCACCGGTTTGCGGGGAAGCTCAGCTAGGCTAGACTACAACTCCCAGGAGCACGCGGGGCTCCGGGCCAGTACGCGTGTGCAGCGCCAGGAAGGGACAGCTCCGGTGCTGATGTTGGAGCCGGTTAGCGAACCCCGAGTGCAGAGTGGAGCGTGAAGCGCGCGGGCTGTGCACGCTTGACCGGGCGTCCGAGCCAGCACTGTGTTAGCCAGGGAGAAAGGACACTTTGCGAACAATGAGACACGAAGCTCCCATGCAGGTGGGTCTATATAGAAAGTGTGGCCTCGGGAGGAATTGAGAGAGACGGTTTCTCCCTCGCTCCAAGTACAAACTGCTCCCAATCTAAGGGAAGGTCTTAGGCAGCCATCCGCTGGGACGCGGTTCAGACTTGGTCCTGGGGACAGAACCCCGCTCCGCGGGGCTGTGATGGGTTTGTTTTGAGAAGGGATAGGAATATACATTATTTTCCCGGGCTCCACAAGGAGGATGAGAGTGTCTAGAACGTCAACCCGGGCAAACAAAAGTCAGAGGAACATGCCATCTCGTATTGGCATTGATTGTTCCTCCTGTCTTGCCTGGTTCGTGATCACGGTGCAGACACCCCAGGTCTGGTGCTGCGAGCTGTCTACTGGAGTTGGAATAGAGCAAATTCCGCTTAAATAAGAGCTCTCTAAGAAAGGAGAACCAAATGTTAGGGTCCCCAAAGCCCCCTTTCTTCAATTAGGGTTCTAGTAATAATCAGCAAACACTTCAGGGCTTCACTCTTCCCAGAAGTATGCAAGCCCTTTATCTCTGTCCACACTGGTTTACTTCTGCGTTTCAGAGACTCTCCTCCAAGCTTTCCTGAGTACTGTGCCCATTTGTTTTCCGTTCCGATTCCTGTTTAAGTCACGTTCTTATGTTTGCTTCCTTTGACTCCCTGCAAAGGTGGCTCTGCCTAAGCATCTTGCTTAAGTTCTGTTTTTAAGTAAAGATGAGTGATGCTTTCTCGTTTGTTTGTGCAATCAGTTAATACTAAACATCAGCCTGTGCTCATTATCAAGGAGAGTGATCCCATTGCGTAACAGAAAGGCACTTTATGAATGAATTGAGAGGGAATGGAACACACCGTTTGGAACGTGTTGTCTCTCTTGAGAACCCACCTCTGCTGCCAAATCCAGCAATATAAATGTTTGACTTTAATTTGAACTTAAAGGTTTTCCAACTGTTTTTCCTCAAAAAATCAAGGGCTTTAAACGTATGCGTCAATTTACTTTTCATTTATGATGTGGGTTATGTATGGGCTTCCCAGGTGGCTCTAGTGGTATAGAAGAAGTCTGCCAATGCAGGAGATGTAAGAGACGCGGGTTTGATCCCTGAGTCGGGAAGATCCCCTGGAGAAGGGCATGGCAACCCACTCCAATATTCATTCATGGGTTATGTATATTAAGAGATGTGTTGACTGTTCAGTGAAAAAAAATCTGTAGAATTTAACTGTTTGTTGAAGCATTATATTAATGAAAGCTCTCAAATTGCCTTATGAGTTACTGAAAACTTGATTTGTTCCTGAGAACAGTTGCCCTGCTGTGTATCTTCTAATACCTGTCTTTGTGACTTAGTTTTTCATTATAGACCTGATGTGAAAAGAATCTGGACAGACAATAAAGGTACAGGCTGTTGTAATCAAGCTGTATTGGCTTATGAAAATTTCCCATTACTGGAGTTACTGCCAGGAGCCAACTGGCTACATTAATCATATTTGATTACAAGTAAACATTGACAGTAGACTTTAAAAGTCGATTGTTAGTATTTAACATTAACCCCATATATGCACTGCTATTTATTTATGTTAAAATAAATTACTAACAAACTGTTCACAGTACATCTTGACTTTTATTTTCTTACAGTAATTGCTTAGACTGTTCAGAAGGGTCATCAAAATATTACAGAACTATATGAAATTTAGTGCCCTAAGAAATATTTTAAATCAGTTCATATCGACTTTGTAGCAGGCACTGCAATTTCAAAGTTTAGTCAGAACTTTAATGAATAATTAATATAAAAACAGGTAACAAAACTAATTTGCTTCTGCAGTTATTTTCATATTTGGGATGTATTTTATTCATTGGACTTGATTTTTTTAATTTAAAAATTTTAATGCTCAAATGCTATCTTGAATAACATGTACATTTAAAAAATAAAAAACTTTTTTCTGTAGTATATTTAGTTAAAGCACATTTATAGCTTGGTGCTCAGTTCAGTATAGTTGTCTTTGATATATGCAAATTTTCTGAAGAATATTTCTCTTTGAGTTGATGCAAAATGCAGGATAATAGCAGTAATAGTCTTTGCTGTCTGTATTTCCTTTGCAACTAAATAACCAGGAATAGCATTTGGTAAGTGTTCCAAATGATGGATTACAATTTTAATGCAGGAGATAGTCATTTTGTGTTTTTTCTTTTAGTGCCTCCATAAATCCTAAGGACCAAATGAAATGGGGAATAGCAGTGCTCATGACTTAAGGACAACACTTTCATGAGCAAATTGTCATTTGATTCAGGAGCCAGATTGAACAAATTCCAGTTTATCTAGTGCTTTGTCTGTGCCAAGCATTGTGCTTTGCATTCAGATCTGTGTGTGTGTATGTAAAATATAAAACAATCCTAGAGGTCACCATTATCTTAATTACAGGCAGATAACTAGAGCTTTATATGATTAAACAACTTGACCAACATGGTAAATTCAAAATTCTGCTAGCTCTCTAGGAAGCCCATGTTGTTTCTGCTATTATTTTGGGTTCCTTAAGAAGACACAAAAAGGTGATATAAAGAATGAGCCAGGTTGATTTTCATTTGGATCAGAAAAAGGAAAATTGTCTCTTCTGTTTATAAAATTTTCTTATATAAACTAAATCAAATATTTGAGAAGCGTCAGTGTTTTAAAAATGGCTAGCTCTTTGTCTTCCTGGTTTGAATTTCTTATGGCTTTACTTACACTCTCCAAGGACCAAAGTGGAATTCATTGTCTGTGTTTAAATGCTTCATCTTCAGTTTTGTCATCCACAAGCTTTCTTCACGTAAGTACAGAGAGCCCTTTAACTACTTAGGAAACTTCAAAGGAATACAACTACTCAAAGTATGGAGTAGTGTGCCAAAAAAGGTTGTTTGGCTAAAAATGAGGAGGANTTCATCTTCAGTTTTGTCATCCACAAGCTTTCTTCACGTAAGTACAGAGAGCCCTTTAACTACTTAGGAAACTTCAAAGGAATACAACTACTCAAAGTATGGAGTAGTGTGCCAAAAAAGGTTGTTTGGCTAAAAATGAGGAGGATTGAAGAAAGAGTATGCATGTAGGCTGAAAATGAAGTTAGGTGAAAAGCACAATAGATATTAAATACAGACATGCTGTATAACAACAACAACAACAAAAACTTACAAAGAAACAAGACCACATTATTTCCTTTGTCTGTGAAAAGTCCATGGCAATCTTGCATTTTATTATTGTTGAATTTCTACCACATCCAACTTCAATTATGATCCCTTTATCTTTACATAAGAAATGGAAGCTTAGTCCTCATCCCTTACAGAGATGGAGAAAAGCCCTAGTTAACATTGGAGAAATAAGAACTTCTTTCTTACTTGATTTGAGCAAATTCCTGAAGTATCCACCTTTCTTCTGTAAGGGAAAGTGGAGGGTAGAGAGGGAAATTGCCGTAAAAGCAAATTTCTATGGTGTAAGAACACTTACCAAACGCTCCATTATCAACCTTACAGAGATGGAGAAAAGCCCTAGTTAACATTGGAGAAATAAGAACTTCTTTCTTACTTGATTTGAGCAAATTCCTGAAGTATCCACCTTTCTTCTGTAAGGGAAAGTGGAGGGTAGAGAGGGAAATTGCCGTAAAAGCAAATTTCTATGGTGTAAGAACACTTACCAAATGCTCCATTATCATTCTTACACCACAGAGTTTAAAGAACTGTGGACTCATTACATGGCATAACCACAATTTCCCCCTGCCATTCTCAGCTTATATTGGAACTGCAAATTCCTTTCTTAACCATCATATTCCAAGAAGGAAATATATTTTTATGATAAAAATTGAGTTTTCCTGGCAATTTATGAGCAGTTGCACCACCTGAAAAAAAATGTTGTATTGATTAAAGATCATCCAACAGTTTTCTCCATTTATCATTCACTAATGAGTTGGACTACAAGGAGATCCAACCAGTCCATTCTAGAGATTAGTCCTGGGTGTTCTTTGGAAGGAATGATGCTAAAACTGAAACTCCAGTACTTTGGCCACCTCATGTGAAGAGAGGATAGTCGATAAAGCAGAAATAGAGGTAGCAGAATAGCCTTCTCCATACCCCATGCTGAGATGTCTGTGACCTAATCTCTGGAACACACCAGTAAATTATGTTACATAATGAAAGAGCCTTTGCAAATATAAGTCATGCTATGTATTTTAAAATAAGATTGACCTGATTCTCAGGTGGGTCCAATCTAATTACGTGAGCCAATAAAAGCAGAGAATTTTCTCTTGCTGGAGTCAGAGAGATGTGGCAGGAGGAAAAGTCACAAGTTTGAAGCATGAGGATTGTTGGCTTAAAGATAAAGAAGGCTATATATCAAGGAAATAGGGATCTCAGTCCTGTAACCACAAGCAACTGAATTCTGCCAACAACTTGTAAAAACTTGGAAGTGGAATCTTCCCCAGAATAGCCAGGTAGGAGCCCAGCCCAGCTGACACACTGATTTTCATCTTGTAAGGCCTCAGCGGTATGAGCAGAGGACCTAGCTAAGTTACCCTGTGTCCAGATTTCTGACTTGTTAAGTAATGATTGAGTGTTGTTTTGAACATTCAGTATCACTGCAGGAGAAAAGTATTTATGCCTATAACATTTTCTATTTCATCTTGGGTTGGTTTTGGTAAATTGTATTTTTCACCTAATTTTTCAAATTTATTGACATAAAATTGTGCAAAATATTTTACTATCTTTTAATTTCTCTAGATCTGCAATGATATCCCCTCTTTGATAATATAAATTCTCTTTCTTTCTCCCTACCTCCCTTTTACCAGTCTTACTAGATATTTATCAATATTATTAATATCTTCAAATGACCAACTTTTGCTTTTGTTAACTTTTTTGTTATTTATTTTTTATTTTATTGACTTGGGAAGTTTTGTAAAACATGCAAAATGAACATATAGCAGAATATATAGAGTGCACTGCTGCGATTCACGGGGTCGCGAAGAGTCGGACACGACTGAGTGACTGAACTGAACTGAACTCAAGTCTAGCTTATTTTGCTCATTATAATGTGTATGGAATTCATTCATGTTGTAGCATGTGTCAATCATTCATTTTGTTTTATTGACACATACTGGTTTATCAATCTGCCTTACTTTTAAAATCTATTCTTCTGTTGATGGATTTCAAGGTAATTTCGTTAGGGACTACTATAAGGAAGGTTATAAATGTTATCATATTGGTCTTTTTATAGTAATATGTTTTTATTTCTCTTGGGTAGATACCTAAAAGTAGAATTGCTGAGGTAAAGGATAAGTCTTTGTTTAACTTTATAGGAAACAGTCAAGTCTCTAGCTAGAATGGTAGTGTCATTTCATATTCTCACCAGCAGTGTGTGAACTTTCTAGTGGCTTCACATCCTCAACAGTGTCTGGTGTCAGGCCACTTCAATTGGTGGTTATGGTGTCTCACTGTGATTTTTATTTGCATTTTCTGATGATTGTGACGTTTAGCATATTTATATGTTTACTGACCATTTGCCTATCTTCCTTTATGTAGTGTCTGCTTAGCCTTTTATCCATTATCGGGGTTGTCTTTTTATTATTTAGTTGTAGGAGATCTTTATATAGTTTGTTTAAAATCTGTTTGTTTCTATATTTATTTATATAGCTTTGAAACTAGTTCTTCAAATGTATTAAAGGTTTTTTTAAAATCTGTTTGTTTCTGTATTTATTTATATAGCTTTGAAACTAGTTCTTCAAATGTATTAAAATATTTTCATAAATATCTTATGAGTGTCTTTTGATGAGAATTTTTATTTTAATGAAGTTTAGGTTATTAATTTTAGGTGGTGTCTATATCTGGATTCTGTACTCTCTTTGATTTATTTCTCTAAACTGTGTCCTGAGACCTTACTACATTTATTTGTTATTTCTAGTGCTCAGTTGCTCAGTTATGTCCGACTCTTTGCGGCCCCATGGGCTATAGCCCGCCAGGTTTCTCTATCCATGAAATTTTCTGGGCAAGAATACTGGAGTAGTTGCCACTTCCTACTCCTGGGGATCTTCCCAACTCAGAAATCTAACCCAAGTCTCTTGCATCTCCTGCACTGATGAGCAGATTCTTTACCACCATCAGTTGAAATCCTTAAATTCCTTAAGAATTTCTCCATAAGTGATTGTATGATTTGCAAATAGAGGCATTTTTTTCTTTCCAAAGACCTCTTTTTTTTTTTTT
>SJYT01078190.1:147838-163123 GCA_006410635.1 Cephalophus harveyi
GAACCATTTTGTTTATTAGGCTTCTTAAAGTAGAAATTTAGATCACTGAGTTTAAATGTTTCTTTTTAAGAATAAGCCTGGTATTTACAATGATAAATCTCTAACAACTTTAGTAGTTGACTCTCAAAAATTTCTGAGTGTAGTATTTGTATCATATTTTAAACTATTTGCTTCTTGTGATGTTCTTCTTAATCAATAGGTTTAGAGATATATTGTTTAATTTTCCAAATACCTGCATTTTTTCCAGATAGTTTATCAACACTGATGTCTGATTAAATCCTCTTGCTATCAGAGAAATATTCTTTAAGATTTCTGTCTTTGGGAAAAAATTTAGGCTTGTTTTTAGGCTAGTGTGTGGTCTAACTTCATGAGCATTCCATGTGCTCTGTGAATGCTCCGTGCAACAGTTGTGAAGTCGAGTGGTATTGTGTTGTGTTGGAATATCATGGTATTGCATGGTGTTGCTGAGATCATCTCTAACCTTACTATTTTTGGTCTAGTTATTCTATCAATTACTGAGAAAAAAGATTTTTAAATCTCCAATTATGGTAGTCAGTCTTTCAGTTATTTTTAGTCCTTTCAGTTTAGCTTTATATATTTTGAACTTCTTTTATTAAGTGCACACACATATGTAATTGTTGTGTCTTCCTGAAAAAATTTCCTGGCTTTTGTTATGAAATCTCACTTTATATTTTTAGCAATGCTCCTTGTCTTAAAGTCTATATAAATACACTCTTTCTTAATAGTATCTCATGCATATACTCACACACACACACATATTTATGCCTCTGTGTGTATGTGTGTATATATCTATATATATATAAATATATATATATAGTCCTATTTTTACTTTCAATTTATATGACTTTATATTTAAAGTGTGAATCTTATGGTCTGAGTATAACTGGGCCTTGCAGTTTATCCATTCTAGAAAATATCCTTTAGCTGGGATTTTTACTCATTCTCATATGTTGCATTTATCAATATGATTGGATTTAAAACCAGCATTTTGCTCTTTGTTTTGGGGTCAGCTTAGGGGTTTGAATTAGCTTCTGAGATATGTAAATTTACACTTTTAACCAAATTTGAAAGATATTTAGCCATATGTCTTCAAATGTTTTTCCATCTCATTATCCCCTTCTTTTTTCTTGAGACTCCAATTACGTGTATGTTAGACTTCAGATATTGTTCTACAAATCACTAGGCTTGCTTTATGTTTTTCTTTTTTTCTTTGTCAGTTGTACAATATCTGTTGATTTATCTTCAAGTCATTGACTCTTTTTGCTACCATCTGCAGCCTTTTGTTAAACCCATTGAGGAAATGTTTATTTCAGTTACTGTGTTTTTCCTTTCGGGCTCCATGTTGACTTCTTTTACATTAAAAATATGTTATATTACCAAGTGAAAATAGATAACACTCTTTGGGGAAGAGATATTTGAGTACTGGAAGAGCCTGTAGTAGGATTAATTTACAGTATTGTGTAGAACCAAGAAAGCGCAGTGAGCCTTTATAGAAAAAGTGATAAATATAAATAATATTAGTGCTTTGATTATTCCTTATAGATTTCTGGGGGAAATATTTATGTTCACATTTTAATTTTTATCATTTAATATGTCTATGATTGTTTTTGTGATACTATGTTTTTCTTTGTGTTTTTCAAATAGAAGTGTGGGCTTCAAGACACTTTCAAAAATTTGAACAAGGTGCAAAATTATAAAAATAAAATCATTTCAATAATTGCTTCCCTTTGTCAACTAATATATTCCTTAACAGCTTTAACTCTGAAGAAACATCAACATGTTTCAGATTGGTCTGAAGCATTATGTCAGTCTTACTGGGGTCGTGAAATATTCTTCTGTCCACTAAACAGTGAAACCTTAGGAGTCAAGGTCTAAGTCTTCAGTTGCCTCTTTATTGTTCAGTTGTTAAGTTGTGTCCAACTCTTCGTGACCCCTCAGACTGTGGCATGCCAGGCTCCTCCGTCCTCCACTTTCTCCCAGAGTTTGCTCAAATTCATGTCCATTGAGTTGGTGATGCTATCTAACCGTCTCATCCTCTGCTGCCCGCTTCTCCTTTTGCCTTCAATCTTTCCCAGCATCAGGGTCTTTTCCAAAGTGTTGCCTCTCTGCATCAGGTGACCAAAGTATTGGAGCTTCAGCTTCAGCGTCAGTCCTTCCAGTGAATGTTCAGGGTTGATTTCCTTTCAAATTGACTGGTTGGATCTCCTTGCAGTCCAAGGGACTCTCAAGAGTCTTCTCTAGCACCACAGTTCGAAAGCATCAATTCTTTGGTGCTCAGCCTTCTGTATGGTCCAACTCTCACATCCATAGTGATGTCTCTGCTTTTTAACATGCTGTCTAGGATGGGGGAGCCTGGTGGGCTGCCCTCTATGGGGTCGCACAGAGTCGGACACGACTGAAGTGATTTAGCAGCAGCAGCAGCAGCTAGGTTTGACATAGGTTTCCTTCCAGGAAACAAGTGTCTTTTAACTTCATGGCTGCAGTCACTGTTTGCAGTGATTTTAAAGCCCAAGAAAATGAAATCTGTCACTGTTTCCACTTTTTCCCCTTCTATTTGCCATGAAGTGCTGGAACCAGATGTCATGGTCTTAGTTTTTTGCATGTTGAGTTTCAAGCCAGCTTTTTCACTCTCCTCTTTTGCCTTCATCAGGAGGCTCGATAGTGCCTCTTCACTTTCTGCCATTAGAATGGTATTATCTGCGTATCTAAGGTTGTTATTTTTCTGGCTTTCCTAGCTGCCTAGTGAGTTGTAAAAGGACAGGGTCAGTAGTTCCCTGATGAACTCTTCAGTAAGCTGATTGGATTGAGTGCCGCATTAGGAATTTAGCTCTGGCAAACCTAAAAGAGCCTCATTTTGTGCCCACTTGGCTACCTGAGAAAACCCTGGAACCATGGTCACTTTGCTCCTACACTCTCAGCTTTTCAGGTCTGGGAACCCAAATTATAAGGTAACTTGAAGAGGTGATCCTCCTCATAGTCTACCTGCTTTTAGTTTAATTACTTGTTATTTGTTGGGAGCGATTCAAATGCACATCTGAGTCTCATCAACTAGAAACTCTTGGTAGCCAACAGGATGAATGGTTCCTGCTAAAATAGCCACAGCTTGAGGACCATTAAAGAGCTTGAGGCAAGACCACGTTAAGTACCGATTAGCAAAATATGACCCCCACGTGACCCTTATCTATGGTGTTTGCAGTTAAAGGCAGTTTTTCCTTTGACTGTTTGATTCACTGAACACCTGTCAGTAGTAGGGCTGATGAAAGGCGACAATGGAAACACACACCTGTGCATGTGAGCGTTCTTTAGTAAGTATGCTTGGGCAGGCTGGGTCTTTGTAGTAAATAATAGTAGCAGTGGCTTTAGAATGAAAAGCCCAGATGATTATAAGTATAAAAGTGGCTCTGTCCGTCATTCCCATTGCACAGTCTGGAAACACAACTATGTAGACTGCTAATCCAGTTTCCTTCAGAATAGTCCAGATAGTCCCATTGTCTCCTAAATGTGTGGGTCATGGGGTTTGTCCCCCTGTACATGACTGGAAGGGAAATGTCCAGATTTTGAAGGAATCTATAGCAAATCCCTGGAGGCACTTTTCAAGGGCTTAAGTTTTTAAAACTAATATGAAACATCTGTAAAATGTTTAAAAAAACAAGTGGGGGTGGGGGGGAGGAGGCACATGTTAATATTAAAAGTTAGTTTTTATTTTCCCCATTGGAGATTTCTAGAGTATTTTACTAGGTGTTTTTAATGAGAGTTTTTTTTTTTTTTTTTTTTTTTTTTACCACATATATATGTGGTAAAAAGAAATGTCTACTGTTAACATATGTCTACTCTTTTACATATGTCTATTGTTTAGCCTTTTTCTTCTTCTCAGGAAGAGGTATTCTTTATTTTGTGGTTTCAATTTAGACCCTGGCCTTCTCTAGCTATTGGGTCCCTTTTTATGGAATGGAGAGAAGTAAAATCTAATTGTGGGTTATTTATAAAAATGACTGATGAGGGAAGTCCAAGCCACATTCCACAGAGCCTTGTGTGCGCTGAGAACAGGATTGCTACCTCTTCCGAGGTGGTGCCTTCTCTGAGTCTGACAGAGAGCTCTCGGTGAGTTGTATCACTGATCCTCAGAAGATTCTAACCCCTACCAGAGCAGAGTTAATTGTAACAATGTTTCTCAGAATTCAGCTTTTCTGGGCAGGCTGGGCATACTAGGGTATAGACTTTCTGTGCCAAGGCAACATCCTGGCGAGATCTGCCGTCCCCATCAGTGAAAGAGGTGGCTGGTGAAG
Organism: Cephalophus harveyi; assembly: GCA_006410635.1. Lineage (NCBI taxonomy): Eukaryota > Metazoa > Chordata > Mammalia > Artiodactyla > Bovidae > Cephalophus > Cephalophus harveyi. The sequence goes on from SJYT01078190.1 coordinate 152,146, forward strand.
ACGGCAGCTGACAGAGAGCTCTAGGGTCCCCATGGATCCGGGACTCAGTGTCAGATTGCTCAGTCTCCTCATCCATACATCCTGAGCTCTTGACAGTGGGCACCTGCCCCGGCTTCCCTGCCAACACTTGTTAATCCAATAAATTCTAAACCTGACTGATCCAGAGAATCACATGGGGAGCTTAACAATTTAGATCCCGGCCCCACCTTGAATATTCTAATTTTGCAAAATTCAGGAGGAGTTTCCCAGGTTTGGAAATCTTGGATGTAGTGAAGATTCAGTTTTGTAATCCTAAGTAAAAACATATCCAGCTCTAGAGAGCAGGTATATGTGTGTGTATGTTAGTTACTCTGTTGTGTCTGACTCTTTGCAGCCCCATGGACTGTAGCCCGCCAGGCTTCTCTGTTCATGGGATTCTCCAGGCAAGAATACTGGAGTGGGTTGCCATTTCTTACTCTAGGGCATCTTCCCAACCTTTGGCCTCCTGCATTTGGCAGGGGGGTTCTTTACCGCCTGAGCTATCAAGGAAGCCCGAGAGCAGGTATATGAGAACACAATGTCTGGTATTTCTTGCTCCCAAGAAATGATGAGAAGTCATATATGTATTATCCATATCTATGAGAAAGTTTTAAAGGATTTTTTACATTTTGTTGCTAAGAGAAAGGCTCTTTCATTTTTATAAATTGACATCTACATTTAGGAAGTGTGAATGTCAAGAATGTTTGATGACTTTTTTTATATTTTAGACTTAATTTTGTTTTGAAAGAGCTGTATATGGAGAAGATGTTGCTTGGCTTTGCAGGCTCTTAGATTTTCAACCAGTCCTCCTGATTGCACCACCTAGAAACATCTAGTGTGATCTACCATCCCAGCTTGCAGATTTTAACACTGAAAGTTCTGCTGTGTACCATGAAACACCTCAGTTTTGGGCAAACAAGAAAGTTGGTGACTCTAGCCACACCCTAGGAACATGACACTTGGTGTCTTCAATCCTAAGGCCATTCCAGACTCGCCTGGGCTCTGGTGGGCTTCCCTAGCAGGCCTAGGATTCCCCTTTCTCCAGGCATGCACTTCCAGATTCCAAACTTTTGTTGACCTTTCTGTGCTACTTCTCTTTGTCTACCTGGAATTTTACTTTTGTGGATTCCCTTTGCATTATTTTAGAGAGGTGTTAGCAAATAATGGAAATAACCATCCTGTATGCAAGATGCTGTTTATTTATTGTGGGCTTTAAAATTTTTGTTTCTGTTGAGATAAAATTGAAATATATTGATAACATTGTTATAGCTTTAAGCTGTACAACAATTTGCCTTGATATGCTTGTGTATTACAGTACAGTCACCACGATCGTGTTAGCTAATACCTCTACATATCGTATAATTATCATTTCTTTTACATGGTGGGAACAATAAGTTCTAGTCTCATAGAGACTTTGAAGTTTATAATGCAGTATTGTTGTCTATAATGTTATTGTGGACTTTGATGGTTTATCAAATTGCACAGCAGAGATTAGGTGAAACTTTACCTTAAACCTATTCCAAGGCCCCAAAAGAAGAGAGCTTCTCCCTAACTACTAGGAGTTAGTTCCTAGACCCCCCTTTCTTTTTAAAATCTATTAAACTATAGTTGATTTACAATATGTTAATTTCTGTTGAACAGCAAAGTGATTCAATTTATATATATATATATATATATATATAAGGGCTTCCCTGGTGGCTCAGAGGTTAAAGCGTCTGCCTCTAATGTGGGAGACCTGGGTTCTATCCCTGGGTCAGGAAGATCCCCTGGAAAAGGAAATGGCAACCCACTCCAGTATTCTTGCCTGGAGAATCCCATGGACGGAGAAGCCTGGTGGGCTACAGTCCACGGGGTCGCAAAGAGTCAGACACGACTGAGCGACTTAACTTTCACTTTCATATATATATAAATGCACACATTCTTTTCCATATTCTTTTCTGTTTTGGCTTATCATAGGATATTGAGTATAGTTCCTGGTGCTATACACAGGACCTTGTTCTCTATTTCTGTGAGTCTGTTTCATAGGTAAATTTATTTGTGTCATATTTTAGATTCTACATGTAAGTAATATCATATGGTATTTATCTTTCTGATTTACTTCATTTAGATTGATAATCTCTAGGTCCATCCATATTGCTGCAAATGGCATTTCATCCTTTTTCATAGCTGAGTAATATTCCATTGTGTATATGTATCACATCTTCTTTGCTCATCTGTTGATGGACACTTAAGTTGTTTCCATGTCTTGGTTATTTTGAATAGTGCTGCTATGAACATAGGGGTCAAATATCTTTTTGAATTATAGCTTTATCTGTATATATGCTTGGGAGTGGGATTACTGGATCATATGGCAACTCTATTTTTAGTTTCTTGAGAAACCTCCATACTGCATCAGTTTATATTCCCATCAATGGTGTTCCCTTTTTTTCCCACGCCCTCTCCTCATTGTAAGTGTTGATTTTCATTTCTCTAATAATTAGTGATGTTGGTCATCTTTTCACATGCTTGTTGGCCACCTATATGCTGGAGCTCCCTTTCCCATGCTATTTTTTATTTTTTTTTTTACCATTTGCTTCTTGGATTCTGGGCTTCCCTGGTGGCTCAGATGGTAAAGAATCTGCCTGCAGTGCAGGAGACCCAGATTTGATCCGTGGGTCAGGAAGATCCCCTGAAGAAGGGAATAGCTACCCACTCCAGTATTTTTGCCTGGAGAATTCTATGGACAGAGGAGCCCGGAGGGCTACATAGTCCATGGGGTCAAAAAGAGTTGGACATGACTGGGCAACTATCATTTTCACTTTATTTGGATCCTGCCCGCTTATTAGCTCACTTTCAATTTCCACAAAAGTCTGGCCACACCCAAGGGTTTCGGAATTTAGTTAAAAAGAAAAACTCTCCAAAATTATTGGGTGGCAGGCAGTGTCATAGGTCACAGGTCTATGGCCAGGTCACATGACCACTGGCCACATTCCCCTCCCCACAGTCTCTCCAGACTACAGGACACTTCTGTCTGCACACAGGTACACAGAGTGTCAGCTTCTATCACGAAGTGTTTTGATGACTGCTCTTTGTTCCATGCCATAATATTAAAATGAGAGATTAAACATAAGGTGTTTATTTTGCTAATTATTAAGCTGTACAGAGTTGGAGTATTGGGTATCAAAGTCTCTTGCACTCTAGAGTTAGGAAATGAGAGGGATTATGTCCTATAAAATTAACCATTTCCATTTCAGAGAGCAGCACAAGTAAGAATTGGGAGAAGGTGAGCGGCTTCTATAACATTTCAACATAACAAGAGGAATAAGAAAGATGATGATGGATGTTCTATTCAAGGACTTTACACATACCAACAATTTTACTTTGATGATTTCACTGCTGCTGCTGCTGCTGTTAAGTCGCTTCAGTCGTGTCCGACTCTGTGCGACCCCATAGACGGCAGCCCACCAGGCTCCCCCGTCCCTGGGATTCTCCAGGCAAGAACACTGGAGTGGGCTGCCATTTCCTTCTCCAGATTTCACTATCATTCCTATTTTCTAGATGAGGAAATTGTAGCTTATTATTGTTAAAACAAAAACCTTGCCCACGTTTGTACAAGTAGAAGACCTAGGATTCCTTCTCAGGCAACCTGACCCAAAAGCATGTGCTCTTTACCTATATCCACATCACACCAAGAATGTGGAATGCTCTTTTTCACAGATGTGTCTGCTGCACATAATTTCAGAGCTGGTAGTAAAGAAGTACAGTGGTGTTTCTCTTTTCATGCTTTGATTATAAAGCTTGGGTTACCAGCAGCTAGGTGTTCCCCAGCAGCTAGGACTGCACTAATGACCCTCTGGCTTCAGCATCCATGAGGATGTGCAGGAGTTACTGGGCTGAGCTCTGCTTCATTGCAGCTGTCAGCACTGAATGGGTGGAGTGGGGAGAGCTCTCCCAGCCACCACGGTTCCCTTCACAGGAGATCATGCTGTTAGTCTTCTCTCTGTGATCTGAGCATCCCCTTCTCCCTCTGCTTCACAGCCCTGTGCAGGCTCTCCCCCACCAGGAACCCTCTGTAACACACCAGGAATCAGGAGTGAACTATAGCTTGGGCTGAGAACACTGGTTCTCTGTGTTTGATACTAATAGGAACCATTTTTACAGGTTTTGATAAACTTCTTTTCCTTTTTCTTGACACTGTGGTAACAAACATCTGTAGATTTCAAAGGAGGTGTGAAAAGTGTTACAATGAATTTTAAAATATATCAAGTTTAGCTCTTGCCTGTTTTCAACAGAGGAATGGATTTTTTTTTTTTTTCTAGAAGTGGGAAAAAGAAGGACCCATACCTCTTTCAGTATTCTCTGTGATTGAAACTTGTTGGTTTGATGAAGAGAAGAGTGAAATAGCTGAGCCTGCATGTCTGTAATTCTTTTTTTTTTAAAAAATTTTGTTGGTGTATAGTTGATTTACAATGTTATGTTAGTTTCAGGTATACAGCATAGTGATTCAGTTATATGTATATTCATTCTTTTTCAGATTCTTTTTCCACTTAGGTTTTGCAGAATATTCAGTAGAGTTCTCTGTGCTTTGCAGTACATTATAACCCATTTGCTCCAGGTCATGAAGGTTCAGTCAGTACATGGAGAAATCAGGATATCCTGTTGAAAAACAGGGACCCCCTTCTACTTCAGCTCTTTTTGGATACTCTTAATTTTATCTTTAAAATGGGGATAATGGCTTCAAGTTTCTTGTTCAGTACAGAGGGACCTTGGAAGCGGTCACTCCTATCCTCATATAAGAGAAAAGCTGAACACACTGAAAATTAACAACTCTTCGTAGGTACATCAGAGAATTGAGGTCACAGGGGAAAATGCTGCCACCAGACTGGGGAGAATCACAATTTACTGGAATAGAAACCTCCACGGGGATCAGTACTATCGGAGGAAAACCTAAATGTAATTGATGAAGAAAATGTAGCCTGTAGTTGATGAATTGCTAGAGGTGCCATGTTGACAAGTCTAAGAGATAAAAACTCCAGGAGGCCTCACACAGTTTTGAATTTTACCTCCAAGAGCTCTGCTAAAACTCCCATAATTAACGTTGGAAAAAAAAAAAAATTCCCTTGAATGATGCTAAAGCTGAAACTCCAGTACTTTGGCCACCTCATGCGAAGAGTTGACTCATTGGAAAAGACTCTGATGCTGGGAAGGATTGGGGGCAGGAGGAGAAGGGGACGACTGAGGATGAGATGGCTGGATGGCATCACAGACTCGATGGACGTGAGTCTGAGTGAACTCTGGGAGATGGTGATGAACAGGGAGGCCTGGCGTGCTGCGATTCATGGGATTGAAAGAGTCGGACACGACTGAGCGACTGAACTGAACTGATGCTTCTGTCGGGGGCTGAGGAAAGGTAGCCTTTCTGAAATACACTCAGGACATTCAGTTCCTCTAACACGGGGGTGCTAACAGTTAGATATTGGTATCGAGGGGGGGCAGTGAAAGGATGAGATGTGATAAAATGTGTAAAGCACGTAGTACGGTGTCTGTAAGAGCTGTTGTTACAGTTATTTTACCATTTTCCTGTGCATCCGCTGTGTGGTATCCACATGTACTAAAGAAGCTATGCATGGAATAGAGATCCAGATGCAGTCTGCAAGAATTTCTGTGAAACTGAGCTTGAGGAATATCCTTAAAACTTAGAGCAACTTGCATCTTGGAAGTGTAACTCTAATTTGGTGCACCATCATATACATTCCCCAGGAGTCCCATGAAATAGTAATTCATTCCCTTCCAACATAAAGAAAAGAGACAATTTCCCAATGCAACTTTACTTCCTAGGTCCTTTTGTTCAGTAACCAGGGTTAGAAAAGCCACTATTTACCCTCTAGTGTCCTGGCAACTTCCAGTTCCCTGGACAGCATCTTTTCAGCTCAGTGGTGATGGGTCTGCAGTGACACGGATAGTGTTTATTGCTTCTCAGTGGCTCTCGCCAGAGCAAACAGTAGCAGACACACAGAGAAACTGTTGGCTGGAGACTGCAAAGAACATCACAGTTACAGTCCATTCTAAAGAGACAAACACAGAGGCAGGCAAAGCAAACACAGAGGAGCCCTTCGCCAGGAGAAACCACCAGGGGCCAGGTGACAGGTGTTTGAAAATCCTGTGTTTTATTTTATTTATTTTTTTAAATATAATTTTTAAATTTTTTCTTTTTTTTCAATCTTTTTTTTATTTTTTTTCTTTCTCTTTTTTCAAATCCTGTGTTTTAATATTTTCCTTCTTGGCTTTTAAAATTTAGTCTTTCCTTTGGAAATCTCAGAAATAATTCCTTTTATTACCCTTTTCTTTTCCCTCAGGTAACAACTGAGATTTGAAACTAATTTATGTATTTCCATACTTCTCATATATGAGGCCCATACTTACTTTCACTCTTCCAGTTTCAAAGAATTGCATTTAATTTTCTGGATAATTTACCCTCATTCTTCTTCCCATTGACCTTCAGGCTGTTACCAGTAGTAGTAGATGGAACATAGTACATTTTAAATGACTTCTTTCTGTTTTTCTCATCAGATGCACAAAATGGCTTAGTGTAATTTAGTTTCTTAAGCACCAAAGGGAATTCCTGCAGATAATTTGGCTTTCTTATTTATTTGGAAAAGCTAATGTTCAACAATTCTGAAGTAGACTATGGTTGCCTGTGCTCGTCAAAGGTAATCTGCTTGGTCCCTGGTCAGTAGGACTTCTGGGGAAACTATAATTGAAATTAAAAATGACATGTCAATTAAATATGTGATCTATTCACTTGCTATTGAACCAAGGCACACCCAGAGGGCCAGCACAGTGCCTTTGCAAGGCGCTAACTCCCAGAGGTTAAAAATTTGCTTCAAACTTGCCAAGGTCCTTAAGGACATATTGTAGAGGTCTCATTCATAGATTTAAATATTCAGCAGGGTAAAAAATATTGTTATTTGTCTACCAACTTATTAGCATTTTGATTAGCATCTTAAGTGAGTATATATAAAATGCATACTGATTAAACTTAGGAATGAGATCTGGAAGGGATAACTAATATTTTTGATGAAAGGACATAAAGTTATCAGAACAGAACAGAATTGGAAATCAAAACAAGCAAAAGGAAGTGTAATAGAAAACATATAAAGGTTGACACTTTCATTAAAATGTACATTGCCAAGGCGTAGGATCAGGATAGGGGAGACCCACATTTTTAACAGTGAATGTGAAAAAAGGTGCTGAACATTTGAGAATTACTTTATTGTTAAGTCAAGTGTGATAGGACATAAGAATATTATTATACTCTGCACTGACCAGATAAATATCTGGAATATTGTGACCAATTGTAGGAGCCATGCATGGGATTTTGACATCTGCAGAGATGTCAGCTTTAACCTAGATGTGTGGGCTGTTTTGAGCACGTCCCATGTGGAACAGGGAAAAGGCAATGGCACCCCACTCCTGTACTCTTGCCTGGAAAATCCCATGGACAGAGGAGCCTGGTGGGCTGTAGTCCATGGGGTCGCTGAGGGTCAGACACAACTGAGCGACTTCACTTTCACTTTTCACTTTCACGCATTGGAGAAGGAAGTGGCAACCCACTCCAGTGTTCTTGCCTGGAGAATCCCAGGGACAGGGGAGCCTGGTGGGCTACCATCTGTGGGGTCGCACAGAGTCGGACACAACTGAAGCGACTTAGCAACAGCAGCAGCAGCATGTGGAACAGAGGGGCTAGAGAAGCTGAGATTATCCAGTCAGGAGGAGAGGATGCTTATGGAGCTGTGATTCTGACACCAGAAGTTTTTTCAGAGGGTAAATGAGTCAACTCTCTTTGATTTGTAAGGCAGAACACATGAACAGAAGCTCTAGGGAAGTAGATTTTAACTCAAATTTATGGAAGGAAATTTTAACAATTGTAGTTGCTCATCAATGAAGTGGGCTGTTTCACAGCCTAGCGAACTTTCTGTCACTTGATGGGGAGGGCTAGGCTGGAATACCAGCGTCGTGCCAGCAAGAGGGACATGCGATAAGTGGAAGAAGGACAACCCTCAAGAGTCTTTCCCACTCTATGATTCTTTCAATTAATTTAAGATTAATACAATTAAAAGGCTTTTCTCATACCATCTGTGGGGTCGCACAGAGTCGGACACAACTGAAGCGACTTAGCAACAGCAGCAGCAGCATGTGGAACAGAGGGGCTAGAGAAGCTGAGATTATCCAGTCAGGAGGAGAGGATGCTTATGGAGCTGTGATTCTGACACCAGAAGTTTTTTCAGAGGGTAAATGAGTCAACTCTCTTTGATTTGTAAGGCAGAACACATGAACAGAAGCTCTAGGGAAGTAGATTTTAACTCAAATTTATGGAAGGAAATTTTAACAATTGTAGTTGCTCATCAATGAAGTGGGCTGTTTCACAGCCTAGCGAACTTTCTGTCACTTGATGGGGAGGGCTAGGCTGGAATACCAGCGTCGTGCCAGCAAGAGGGACATGCGATAAGTGGAAGAAGGACAACCCTCAAGAGTCTTTCCCACTCTATGATTCTTTCAATTAATTTAAGATTAATACAATTAAAAGGCTTTTCTCATGTCTATCTTTTATAAAATCCAGTTTGCTCTCTGGGACTTCCTTCATGCCCACTCATGTTTTCATATTTTCCCATGAACGTTTCAGAAATGTTCACATGAGCGTATTTAAAAGGGTAGGCAAACTTACATAGTGACTGTATGTCCCTTTGACATTCATATGCTGTCAGATTGCTTCATTTTTTATTGGGGTATTGTTGATTTACAATGTTACGTTGCTTTCAGGTGTACAGCACACTGAGTCAGTTATACATATATATATATCCACTCTCTTAGGCTTTTTTCCCCATACAGGTCATTACAGAGTATTGAGTTGAGCTCCCTGTGCTACACAGTAGGTCTTTATTAGTCACCTGTTTTATACTAGTGTGTATATGTCAATCCCAATCATCCAATGTATCCCTCTCCCCCTTTCCTTCCTACTAACTGTAAGATTGTTTTCTACATTTGTGACTGTTTCCGTTTTGTAAATAAAACTTGCTTCATTTCTATCCTCGGCAAGATTAGGGCAGTCTACTCCATTCTATATGCCAGGATTTAGTTCATTATTCTAAAGTTTAATGAAACACATGTACATTCTGAATGCACATCTTTGGGACTCACTGTGAATCTTATGGGGCTTCCCTGGTGATGCAGATGATAAAGAATCTGCCTGCAATGCAGCAGACCAGGGTTTGATCCCTGGAGAAGAGAAGATTCCCTGGCAAAGGGAATGGCAACCCCCTCCAGCATTCTTGCCTGGAGAATTTTACGGCCAGAGTAGCCTGGTGAGCTACAGTCCATGGGGTCTCAGAGTTGGATGAATCCTATCGGGGATATAAATCAGGAAATAGTTTAAAGAAACCACATACCATCTTCAAGGTCAGCAGGTTGACAGACTCTTCTAATTAATCCTTTGGAGGATCTAGATCCACGTATCCACCAGCCTCATCCTCGCTCATCCTCTGTACTCCTGCCACCTTATTTGCTGCCACTGCAACTGGTATAATCAGCCTTTAAAATTGAACATCTTCTATTTCTTATGCTGGAGAAAACTCCAATATGGTTTTCTCTGTGTAAATCTCTGCAGTTACATTTAAAAAGTATATATAATGATGGCGCCTATGTTCCTGCAGATTTTGGAGGTGGTCTAATTTTGGACTAGGACTTGGGATTGATCAGCTTTCTTTACCACATTTTCTTTCAAGGCATCCTAGAAATCCACAGGGCTCAGAATCCCACCTCAGGGTGATGGTTGGTAGGTAATCAGGCTGAGAAAATGAGCAGATCTAGAATACTCGTAGAGTTGTTTTCCGACTCTGGCTTAACAGAGCATGCTTAATTCAGAACCTACCATCTGGGCTAGTTCACATAAAAGATGGTAAAAAGATCTTAACAAAGACCGACTCCAGGCCTGGTGAAGTTTAGCACCTCCATAACAGGGAAATCTTAATTGGTGAGACGCTTATGTCTGTAAGAATAGGAGTATCAAACGAAACAGTTGCCTGGCTTTCTGGGGTGTCAAAATTTGTCAGAGCAAGACATCATTGTTCAAACCAATAGTCAAGAATTATAATCCTATTTTTGTTCTTGGCAGACTGCTTGTGTTGGGGGAAGTTTACCTTAGCATGGGGGGTTCCTGGGTCAGAAAGGAAAATGATGATACATGCCTGTTTTACTGGCCCAGTTTTTCCCACTGATAAACAATCATAACAGTTGTATTTACTGAAGACATCTGTGTGGTTCCATGGACATAAAATAGAGAAATGCTTAAGCTTATATTTATTAAAAAAGTGTGAAATGCAATCAAAATGTTTACTGTCCTTAAATTTCATAATATATACAGATTTTCTTTTTGCTTTTATTCTTGTTCATATGGTTGTGTTCTCCTACTGGCAGTATTTATAAAAAGGAAATACATTATTGCACCGTCTCTTGTTTTCTTTTTCCCTCAGTTGTTTAACACATACACAGCTCTGATTTCAGCAGCCGATGTGGTCTTAGATGAGACTGAGCACTATATATTGTTTCTAGTGTTCAACTGTCTTCTGGGGCTTTTCTCTTTCAGTTCAGTTCAGTCACAGTCATGTCCAACTCTTTGCGACCCCATGGACTGCAGCATGCCAGGCTTCCCTGTGCATCACCAATTCCCAGAGATTACTCAAACTCATGTCCATTGAGTCGGTGATGCCATCCAACCATCTCATCCTCTGTTGTCCCCTTCTCCTCCTGCCTTCAATCTTTCCCAGAATCAGAATCTTTTCAAATGAGTCAGTTCTTCGCATCAGGTGGCCAAAGTATTGGAGCTTCAACTTCAGCATCAGTCCTTCCAATGAATATTCAGGACTGATTTCCTTTAAGATGGACTGGTTGGATCTCCTTGCAGTCCAAGGGGCTCTCAAAAGTC
>SJYT01078194.1:0-77789 GCA_006410635.1 Cephalophus harveyi
AAAAAAAAAAAAAAGAAATGATGTGGTGACTATAGTTAATGATACTGTATTGCATATTTGAAAGTTGTTTCAGAGACTAGATGTCAACAATTCTTATCACAGGAAAAAAAATTATGACTATGTATGGCTATGGATGCTAACTTGACTTACTGTGGTGATCATTTTGTAATACTTGGAAATAGTGAATCATCAAGTAATATACCTTAAATGAACATAATGCCATATGTCAATTATGCCTTACTTAGAAAAAAGAATTTGGGAAAATATGGTATAAAGAAATAGGTCAAATTAATTTTAACAACACATTTTATATAAAGCAATATAGTGTAGATTATGTAATCAATGCAAACATTTAAAATTTTTTTTTTACCATGCTGAGTCTTTATTCCTTGTTTTAAATGTTTATTTTTATTTATTTGGTTGCAACACACTTCTAGTTGCAGCATGTAGGATCTAGGTCCCTGATTAGGGATCAAACCCGGGTGCCCTGCATTGGTAGGGAAAACTCAGCCACTGGACCACTGGGGAAGTCCTCTGCATCTTCATTCCTGCTGGGGCTTTTCTCTAGTTGTGGTGAGCAGGGGCTACTCTCTAGTTTTTGATGCTCAGGTTTCTTCTTGTGGTGTCTTTTCTTGTTGTGGAGCACAGGCTCTAGTATACCTGGGCTTCAGTAATTGAGGCTCCTGGGCTCCAGAGCACAGACTCAATAGTTGTGGCACATGGGTTTAGTTGTTATGAGTAATGTGGGATATTCTCAGACCAGGGATCGAACCTGTGTCTCCTGCATTAGCAGGCAGATTCTTCATCACTGAGCCACTAGAAAAGCCCCCAAAGTAAATATTATTAACAAGACACTTTACATTGTATTTCTCCTTCTGTGTCTTCACAAGCCACTGTGCACGTTACACCAACAGTGTATCTCACTTCGGAACTGGCCACATATCAAGTGTTCCATGAGCCACTTGAGGCTAGTGCTGGGATGCTGGATTGCAAAGCCCTAGATGTGCTGGAGCTTGTGATTATCCTAGAACCTGCCCACCTGTCAGCTTAACAATCTTCTAGGCTTCTTGTGCTGGGATGACAAGGATGCACTGTGACTCTCAGGTGTAAAGGCAGCTGATAAGTCAGGAGCTACTTTTTGAAACAGCAGCCAAGGCCGGAGGTACCACTTCCCACTGCAGACCCTGTGCCCACAGCTGCTATTACCTGCCCAGTGAAACAGCTTAGCCCTTGACTGATGGGTCTGGGGATCAAAAGATGAAAAAAAAGACACCACCCTGACTCTTAATGAATTCATAGTGTAGTGGTGGCCTGTGTGCAAAATAATTACTGTTCACTGTCATAAGAGCTGTGATGAAAGTTTCTTAAAGTTGTTGATAATGGTCTATGGTGACCTAATGTGGTGGTTTAGCTGCTAAGTCGTGTCTGACTCTTTGCCACCCCAAGGACTGTAGCCTGCCCGGCTCCTCTGTCCATGGGATTTCCAGGCAAGAGTACTGGTGTGGGTTGCCATTTCCTTCTCCAGAGGATCTTTCCAATCCAGTGGTCAAACTCACATCTCCTGCCTTGGAAGTGGATTCTTTACTGCTGAGCCACAAGGAAAGCCCTAAATGGAAAGGAAACCCAAAATAGAGGGGATATATGTGTATGTATGGCTGATTCATTCACTGTATAGAAGAAACTAACACAACATTATAAAACAACTATACTCCAATGAAAACTAATTTAAAAATTAAAATTTTTAAAAATTCAGAAAAAAAGTTGATGAAACTTGAAAAAAGAGTGATATATGTAAGATAACGTTAAAAATATAAATTCTATAGATAGTAATGGATATTAGGATTCTCTTGGTTGCTAGAAATAGAAACCTTAAGCCAGCCTAAACCAAAGGGTGAGGACTAAGGGTGTTATACTAAGAATTTAGGGGAATCATGCAAATGGAAGAAGGCCTATACCCAGGTGAGGATGCAGACAGACTGGGGTGACATTAGACACTCCAGCAGATCTGTCTCGTGCATTCTGCTTTGCACACGTTTTGATAGTGTTCCACCACTGCCATTCATCTTGCTTTTTCCAGTTCACAAGAAAGAATTTGGTCATTGGTGATGGCTCCAGAATGTGCCATCCAGACTCAGAGAGTGGACAGGCCAATGTTTTAATATCTTAATTCAATATTTTTAGAAATTTTATTTTATTTTTGGCTGTGCTGGGTCTTTGTTGCTGCACAGGCTTTTTCTCTAGTTGCCGAGAGGGGGGACTACTCTCTGGTTGTCGTGTACAGGTTCGGAGCACGGGTTCTACGGCTCTTGGGCTTCAGTAGCTGCAGCACGTGGGCTCAGCAGTTGTTGCCCGCAGGCTCTAGAGCATAGGCTCGGTAGTTGTGGCACATGGGCTTAGTTGCTCCCAGCGTGTGGGATCTTCCTGGACCAGGGACTGAAGCTGTGTCTCCTGCACTGGCAGGCAGATTTTTCACCAATGAGCCATCAGAGAAGGCCTTAATCCAATATCTTAATTTGAAATTTGTGAGAAAGGACTTTAATTCAGCTCGAATCCGATAGAGTTAGAAAGCCAGGACAACATTGTATAAACATGGCTTCTTCTCCATATAACTGGAAGAGCACAAAATTCTTTTCCAGGAAAATAAGAGGTGAGTGAATCAAGCAATAGTGTTTACTACCTTCTTCCCCTTAACTGCCCAACATACACACATACATGCATGTGTGAACACACACGCACACATTCTTTCCCCCACACACACCCAAAGAGAACTCAGCCTCCTGTGGTCCTCCAAATTGTTTTTCCCCTATGGGAGACAAGGAAGTCTGTCTGGCAAGGAGTTCTAACATGCTGTTGGACCTTTCTTCTCCAAGTTCAGTCTTTGGTTATTACCCCTTCATCCACACATTTTCTTTTGAAGGAATGAAGGGGGCAGTGGGAAATGCCAGGATACCCAGACTCCCCTGGCCTCTCCCAGATGCTATTTATTTTAAGGGTCCCTCTGTTGCTCAGTCGATAAGTCATGTTTGACTCTTTTTGACCCCATGGACTGTAGCCTGCCAGACTCCTCTGTCCATGGGATTCTCTAGGCAAGAATACTGGAGTGGGTTGCTATTTCCTTCTCCAAAATCAACTCAACTTCAATAAAAAAAATTTTTACAGAAAAAAAAAAGAGTGTGGAATTCTTTTTAAATTAATCTTTATGGAGTGTTTTTGCTGTACAATGCTGTGTTAGTTTCCTCTGTATATTTAAAGTGAATCAGCTACATGTATATATATCCCTTCTTTTTTTGGATTTCCTCCCCATTCGGGTCACCACAGAGCACTGAGTAGAGTTCCCTGTGCTATACAGTAGGTTCTCATTAGTTATCTATTTTATATATAGTACTAAGATGCTTGCTTCTTGGAAGAAAATCTATGACCAACCTAGACAGCATATTAAAAAGCAGAGACATTACTTTGCTGACAAAGGTCCATCTAGTCAAAGCAATGGTTTTTCCAGTAGTCATGAATGGATGTGCAAGTTGGACTATAAAGAAAGCTGAACGCCAAAGAACTGATGCTTTTGAATTGTGGTGTTGGAGAAGACTTTTGAGAGTCCCTTGGACAGCATGAGAAATGCTGGGCTAGAGGAAGCACAAGCTGGAATCAAGATTGCCAGGAGAAATATCAGTAACCTCAGATATGCAGATGACATCACCTTAATGGCAGAAAGTGAAGAACTATAGAGCTTCTTGATGAAAGTGAAAGAGGAGAATGAAAATGTTGGCTTAAAACTCAACATTCAGAAAACAAAGATCATGGCATCCGGTCCCATCACTTCATGGCAAATAGATGGGGAAATAGTGGAAACAGTGGCTGACTATTTTTCTGGGCTCCAAAATCACTGAAGACGGTGATTGCAGCCATAAAATTAAAAGACACTTACTCCTTGGAAGGAAAGTTATGACCAACCTAGACAGTGTATTAAAAGGCAGAGACATTACTTTGCCAACAAAGGTCTGTCTAGTCAAGATTATGGTTTTTACAGTAGTCATGTATGGATGTGAGAGTTGGACTGCGAAGAAAGTTGAGTGCCAAAGAATTGATGCTTTTGAACTGAGATGTTGGAGAAGACTCTTGAGAGTCCCTTGGACTGCAAGGAGATCCAACCAGTCCATTCTAAAGGAGATCAGTCCTGGGTGTTCATTGGAAGGACTGATGTTGAAGCTGAATCTCCAGTACTTTGGCCACCTGATGCAAAGAGATGACTCATTGGAAAATTTCGACCCTGATGCTGGGAAAGATTGAGGGCAGGAGGAGAAGGGGACGACCGAGGATGAGATGGTTGGATGGCATCACCGATGCAGTGGACATGGGCTTGGGTGGACTCTGGGAGTTGGTGATGGACAGGGAGGCCTGACGTGCCATGGTTCATGGGGTTGCAAGCAGTTGGACACGACTGAGTGACTGAAGTGAATTGAACTGAACTGGACAGCAAGGAGATCCAACCAGTCAATCCTAAAGGAAATCAGTCCTGAATATTCATTGGAACGACTGACGCTGAAGCTGAAATTCCAATATGTTGGCCACCTGATGCGAAGAGCCGAGTCACTGAAAAAGACCCTGAGGCTGAAGAAGATTGAAAGCAAGAGGAAAAGGGGATGACAGAGATTGAGATGGTTGGATGGCATCCCTGAGTCAATGGACATGAGTTTGAGCAAGCTCTGGGAGTTGGTGACAGACAGAGAAGCCTGATATGCTGCAGTCCATGGGGTCACAAAGAGTCGGACATGACTGAGTGACTGAACTGGACTGAACAGAGTGTATATATGTCAATCCCAGTCTCCCAATGCATCCCAACCTCCTTCCCCCCTTGGTGTCCTTAAGTTTGTTCTCTATATCTGTGTCTCTATATTTATTTGCAATTAAGGGAATTGAATTCTAAAGGGCACAGGAAAACATTGGTAAACTGAGTCAGGGAGAGGGAGTCCAGAGCAGCCTGAGGATGAGAGCACTGGAGGGGACAGAGTGAGGATGACAACATTAAGACAGTGATTAAGGATATGAGGGATATGGAGTAGGATAGAAAAACTAGGGCTTAGCAGTGAAGAATCCATCGGCCAATGCAGGAGACACAGGTTTGATCCCTGGGAAGGGAGGATCCCCTGGAGAAGGTAATGGCAGCCTACTCCAGTTTTACTGCCTGGGAAATCACATGGACAGAGGAGCCCGATGGGCTATAGTCCATGGGGTTGCAAAGAGTCAAACATGACTAAGCACACACACACAGAAGAATGAACTACAAAGTTTCCAAAAGGATCAGTCCCACTCACTCTCCAGTGTCAAGGGGGCAGACGTGGAGTACCTGGGAAGGAAGTAAGAAATGAACCTGTGGCTTTTGAGGGGAGGCAGAGCCCAAGCTGACAGTACACACGTTCCTGGTGGACTCTGCAGTCTGAATGCCCGTAGCTCTGGGTGGATGTAGAGCCCCGGGCCTCGCTGGAGGGGTTTAGCGGCAGCCGGGGCTGCTGTTCTCCCTGTGGCCCAGTAGACGTGGCACCCTCTTCACTCCTCTGGATGCTGCCATATGGTCAGTGGTTATCCATCATGTCCCTGCTGTTGTGAAGTTTCTCCTTTTCATTTTTTATGAGTGTTTTCCTGAGAAGTTAGGGTGCATCAAGCTGAATCTGAAGGTGGGTAATCCTAAGAAATGTTTCCCCGAGGTGGGACGTTGTGTTCGAAAGAGCAGAGCCTTTCACGGTCTCACGAAACCCACTGAAACAGCAGGTGCTGCGACTGGTAGGAGGGGTGCTGAGTCAGAGACGGAGGAGAAGACTGACCGTAGGATCAAATCCCACCCAGGGCAGCAGAGATGGTGGGGGTGCACAGAGAGAGTGAATGGCGCATTTGCTCAAGGTTGCAGCTCTGACAGGGACTCCCAGGTTGCCCTACCTGTAAGGAATCTGTCTGCCAATGCAGAAGACGTAAGAGACCTGAGTTTGATCCCTGGGTCAGGAAGATCCCCTGGAGAAGGGAATGACTCCTCACTCCAGTATTTTTGCCTGGAAAATTCCATGGGCCAGGGAGCTTGAGGGGCTACAGTCCATGGAGTCCCAAAAAGTCAGACATGACTGAGCACACACACAGCACCTCTAGTAAGAGAGAAAATTGACACTAGAGCCCAAATTCACAAATACATGAAACCAGGGCTGATTTTATGGCTATTGACTTATTCTTGGCAGAGTCCTGCACTAAAAAACCCCACTCTCCCTGAAGGGGTTTTGCAAAACACTTTTAAAAGCCAATGGTGGTGAGTGGCAAGCAGCAGAGTGGGCACATGGTCTTTGATTAGCTTGTGCACAGCTCTCTGATTGGCTGATGATGAGTTAACAGGTGGTGTCACAGAAGTTAACATTATCCATCCTTAGGCTGCAAAACAGCAGAGACATTACTTTGCCGACTAAGGTCCGTCTAGTCAAGGCTATGGTTTTTCCTGTGGTCATGTATGGATGTGAGAGTTGGACTGTGAAGAAGGCTGATCGCCGAAAAATTGATGCTTTTGAAGTGTGGTGTTGGAGAAGACTCTTGAGGGTCCCTTGAACTGCAAGGAGATCCAACCAGAGCAACTCAGAAAATGTGAATCAAATTATCTAGGTACTTCAGAGAGGGGCTAAAGCAGAGGATATGGGATAAGGCCCCATGGGGTCCTGTTTGGTTACAATTACATATTTCTTAACATAAACCATGATATCACAATAAGAAAATGTCTACCTTTGATTGATATTCTATGGAATACTTCTGCATGCCTGTCAAGCATCAAGTCTATATATTTGTGAATATATTTGTGAATGCTTTTGTTGTTGTTATTCAGTCACTAAGTTGTATCCAATTCTTTTTAACCCCAAACCAGTCTCTTCTGTCCTTCATCATCTCCCAAACTTTGCTCAAACTCCTGTTCATTGAATCAATAATGCTATCCAACCTCTCATCCTCTGTCACCCCCTTCTCCTACCCTCAATCTTCCCAGCATCAAGGTCTTTTCCAATGAGTCAGCTCTTTGCATCAGGTGGCCAAAGTCTTGGAGCTTCAGCATCAGTCCTTCCAATGAATATTCAGGATTGATTTCCTATAGGATTGACTTTTTTGATCCCCTTGCTCTCCAAGGGTCTTTCTGAGCCAACAGGGATTCCCATGATTGCTTTGGGAGATTCCATTTCTAAGGTCCACTAAGACACAGAGTGAGGACCAGAGCAGAGAATTCCTTCTTGGCAGGCTCCTGAGGGCTTTGTTGCATCTGGATAGGTCTTGCTGGCCATTCTGCCACCAGAGTTACACTTCACAAACTTTATCAGTTAGTCTAAATTGACAGGTCATATAATAAAGAAGTCACCCTAACAAGCTATTGTTTGCTTTCTTCTGCTTCCTTTTGACTCCATGTCTAGATTCATAGATAAAATGTACACACTGGTAATCAGAACGGGCAGTCCATGGGGTTGCAAAGAGTCGGACATGACTGGGCACACACAGAAATGCTATATACACTCTAGTTTCTCCACCACAGCTCCCAGACCTGTAAGATAAGCTCTCTTCCCAACTACAATGTTGTTTTCATACTTAATTTTAATGGCAGCATCCTCTCACATTGAAATGGTCTTATAGCATTCACTTTGGAAATATCCTTCTGTGAACATTGTATTTCCTTATTTTAACAAACTTGAAAGTGCCAACTCAGTGTCATACCTGTTGGAGATTGTGTTGGAGACACAAAGAATAAATAAAACATGACCTTGGTCTTCAGTGCTGCTGCTGCTAAGTCGCATCAGTCGTGTCCGACTCCGTGCGACCCCATAGACGGCAGCCCACCAGGCTCCCCCGTCCCTGGGATTCTCCAGGCAAGAACACTGGAGTGGGTTGCCATTTCCTTCTCCAGTGCATAAAAGTGAAAAGTGAAAGTGAAGTCGCTTAGTCATGTCCAACTCTTAGCAATCCCATGGACTGCAGCCTACCAAGCTTCTCCGTCCATGGGATTTTCCAGGCAAGAGTACTGGAGAAGGTTGCCAATGCCTTCTCCGTTGGTCTTCACTATGCTTCAGTAAAAGTTAAAACTCAGGGAGCTTCTTTATTTTACCTTCATTTAGTTTAATTCCTAAGGAGAAATTCCTTGAAGAGAGATTACTGGATCAAAACACCAAGCACTTTAATGGCTCTAAGTGTATATTTTCAAGTCACTTTCCAATTCATAGTCCTCTAGCAATGAGCAACTAATTGTACCTGTTTCACTGGAACCTTACCAAAAGTGAGTATAATTAAAAAAAAAATTCTCAGAATTTAATAGGTGTTAAAGGGTAAAGAATTGTCTTAATTCGCCTGTGGTTCTTTTAAAGCCCTATCTTCAAGTCTTGGTAACTGCTTATCTTAGTACTGACACTTCATCTTATCTACACAGAGCTCCTTTTTTCCCCTCTGTATGAAGTTAAAAGACAAGTCTCATTACACCTTTTTTTAGTAAATATTGTGGGATTTAGTGAATTTTTACAACAGGTAAAATCATTTTATTAAAGAGAAATCCTTTTTGCTCCCTTAAAAATTACATCTCCCCCAAAATATCAGTTCCTTCTTGTCCCTGTCAAGAAGTGGGCAGGATTGTTCTGAAGAGATTCCACTTTTTAAAACATCTTCAGACACTCAGATTATTACAACTCTCAGATCCACTTTGTGACATGTTCCTACTCTGACTCTAAATAGAGGCCACATAAGAGCCATGTGTGTTCAATTCCTCCCTGTTCAGTTACACATCCCCTCAATGGCCATGTGAGTGGTACTCCACTTCTCCACTTGCTATAGTAACAGAGTCTCAGTCCATTTCCCTCAGGGGCAGGCACATGACCCAAGCTCAGCCAATCATATCCCTCACTCCTTGAACAAACAGTTGGACCAATTGGAAGGCCTGTGGTCCAGAGCAAGCCAATCACAGTTCTTCCCTGAGATTTTTCAAATTGGAGCAGACAGAAGAGTAGCTTCTTTTCTTTTAAAGACCTGGGTCTATAAAAATGTGAATATGGAACTTCCAGCTGCCAGGTTCTTCCCCTGTTCCCTGCTCTGAATCCCACCAGTCATCTTGAGAGAGAAACAACCTGGTGGGAGTGTAGAGAAAAGCACTTTGTACATTTTAATCATACGAATTTTTTTAAACCCTTGTTTTCTCTTATTTGCTCACTCTAGTTAGGTTTCTTTACTGGCAGGTAAGTGTTGATGTTTATTCAGTATATTTTCAAGTCACTTTCCAATTCATAGTCCTCTAGCAATGAGCAATTAATTGTACCTGTTTCACTGGAACCTTACCAAAAGTGGGTATAATTTTTTAAAATGAGGATTTTTCCCTGCATCTCGTTGGGTTTGTTGAACTGAGACTATGTGGGTAAAATTTCATAATTTCAGAAATTCAAGTTAAGTGGCTGGGTGCATAAAGCCATTCATTTGACATGGATTACATGTCTTCTTACAAGAAATTCCAAGCAATTCCTGAAAGTGAAAATGCTACATTTCCATCAAGACTTCAACTACCCAAATGATTTCTTAGATTCATAAAGAATGGAACTGGAAGCTAGTCTTAAACTCCATCTTATCCCCTTGTGTGTAGTCACTCAGTTGTGTCTGACTCTGCAACCCTATGGGCTGTAGCCTGCCAGGTTCCTCTGTCCATGGGATTCTCTAGGCAAGAATACTGGAGTGGGTTGCTATGCCATTCTCCAGGGATCTTTCCAACCCCCAAATTGAACCCATATCTCCTGCATTGAGGGCAGATTCTTTACCCACTGAGCCATCGGGGAAGACCTCCACTTTCATTTTACCAATAATGTCAATCTGGAACAATTAGCCAGCAGAGGAGCTGGGGCTTGGACTGAGTGCTGTTTCTGTGATATTACACTGAAATTGGCCCCAGGAAATAATGCAGATGCTGTTATATGACAAAAACGTAGACCAGCAGCCTGGACAAAAGTTACCTAACAATAACTTTATTATCTTTGTAGTGTTAGTATTGGGCTTCCCTGGTGACTCCGTGGTAAAGAATCCACCTGCCAATGCAGGAGATGCAGGTTTGTTTCCTGCGTTGGGAAAAACCCTTGGAGTAGGAAATGGCAACCCACTCCAGCATTTCTGCCTGGAGAATCCCATAGACAGAGAAGTCTGGCAGGCCACAGTCCATGGGTTCACAAAGAGTCGGCTATGACTGAGTGACCGAGCACACCCTGTGCTGAATCAGGATGGAGCATTTGGTGGGGAGCTCTATTTTTAGCAGAGGCATCAGGTTTCACATAAATAGTACACAGGGGGTGTAGGTGAAGTTGACCAGATCTCAGACAGAAGACTGCCTGGCTTGTATGTCTCTATCTTGACTTTACATTGAGTCAGACTCACTGGGGGAGGAGGTTAGCATGAGAATCATAGGGAGTGTGTGGGCCTGAGAACCCAGGGATCTCAGGAGCAGAGATCTTGAGGACTTCATGTAAAGCTGGGATATTAGTCTTCCCCATGAGGCCTCTTGGACACTGTCTTATTTCTCAATGGAATTCTGCAAAGAGAGGGGCTGAGGACTTGTTTTGGAGGATGCAGAGAAGAAGGGCTTGGAGAGATCCCACCACATCTTATGGTGTGTGGGTGTGTCCAACAGTAAGAGAATGTTTAAGTGATGATAGTGTATCTGTGTGTATGTGTGTACTCACTTGGATCCGACTCTTTGTGACCCTATGGACTGTATCCCTCCAGGCTCCTCTGGCCACGGGATTTCCCAGGCAAGAATACTTGCCATTTCCTCCTCCAGGGGATCTTCCTGACCCAGGGATCAAACCTGTGTCTCCTGGATTGGCCCACTGGGAAAGACCGATGGTGCATCTACCTGTGGCCAATGGTAAATGCTGGCCAGGGCTAAGAAAAAGCCTAGTCAGAGTTTTTATTGGAAAAACTATGTAGAAAGGAAAGATATTTGGTTATGTTTGAGGAGAGAGACTGTTCACTGGTTTCTATTTCTTTTATTTAGTTTTCCAAACTGTCCCCCTTTCCCTGTGTCAGCCATGACAGGGTCCTTGGAATTTGTCCTTCTCCCTTCCCAAAATGCTCATCCCAGGGGACTTGTGGCTACATTCTCCCATCTCTCCTCAGGGAGCCATCCCTGGCTACTAATCGATAACTGCCCCCGGTACTCTGCTTCCCTGTGTCTAGTAGGGACATTTTTCAGCTTAAAAGAAGAAAAGAAATTCTGACTCAAATCAATTAAAAATTAGAAATACAGGCATTTAGGAAAGGAAGGCTTCACTTTTAGCTGGGGACATCCAGCATATGAATGTAGATTAACCATCCAAGACAACTAATCCTATGGGTTTGTTTGCTTGCTTTGTTTTGCAAGCAGTGGTAATTATTAGACCATGCTGATTCAGGGAGAGTGGAGGGCCTTAGGGCTGATTGAAATAAAGCTTTGCGATTCTATACCTTAATGTGATTTATTGTTGCCCAGATGATTTATTCATTCTCATAATTTCACAATCTGCCACTTGTCTGGACTAATTTATCTGTGTCATAATGGGAAACAGGAAATGGGCCTTGTTTTCCAGATGGCCAAAGCCAAGGTAGGTACAAATGATGAACTGATAATAGACTGAGGTTTATTCATTAGCAAGTAATTATTGAATGTTTGTTCTTGAGTAACAGTATTGATCAGAGGGTGAATCTATTGTACTGGAAGCAAGGAAAGTATCAAGGTTACTTAATACTAATGAAATGAATTATCATATTACTTTTGTTTGTTTCCACTATTTTATTTATGTATTTGGCTGCACTGGGTCTTCATTGCTGCACTCAGGCTTTTGCTGGTTGTGGTGAGTGGTATCTACTCTCTAGTTGCATTCACAAGCTTCTCATGGTAGTGGCTTCTCTTGTTTGGAAGCACGGGCTCTAGGCACACAGGCTTCAGTAGTTGCATCTCCCAAGCCGTAGAGTTTGGGCTCAGTAGTTGTGGCACATGGTCTTAG
The DNA here is from genome assembly GCA_006410635.1 of Cephalophus harveyi. Classification (NCBI taxonomy): domain Eukaryota; kingdom Metazoa; phylum Chordata; class Mammalia; order Artiodactyla; family Bovidae; genus Cephalophus; species Cephalophus harveyi. The sequence goes on from SJYT01078194.1 coordinate 12,006, forward strand.
TTGTTCTGTGGCATGTGGAAACTTCCTGGACAAGGATCAAACCCATGTACCTTGCACTGGCAAGTGGATTCCTATCCACTGCACCATCAGGGAAGCCCCTGCTTTTATTGCTTATTAAAGTATAGTTGATGTACAGTATTACATGTTACATCATACAAAACAGTGATTCATAAAGATTATGTACATTTATAGTTATTAATATTTTAAAATATTTGGTATATTCCTTATGTTGTACAATATATACTTGCATTAAGATATTAACGTTAGAAAATCATATAGAAATTGATGGGATCCCTGGAGAGAACACAGGCAGGACTAAAGAAAGTTTTTGCTCTCTGAACCTCAGGAGGAAGGGACAATGGACGTTTGACCAAGTAGAGTTAAGATTTTGGTAAAGACTGAGATTGGCTTATATTATTTCAAGATGCCCTAGCAATGGCGTTCCCTCCCCCTACTAGGAAGGAAAACACATTGTAAATTAAGTAGAGTAATGAATGGTGGTGTGGTAGGTGACCTATTGAACATCATCTCACTGAGTATTTGCCAACTAGGGATTTGGGGCACTCCCATAAGACAGATCCTTCACCTCCACATTGCCTTGCTTGTTCTAGGTGTTGCCATAGTGATGTGGAGAGACAGTTGCTCTAATGTCTCCTAGGTCCTCCCTTCAGCTTCTCTGATTCCTGGGTCAGGTATGTGTGTTGAGCTCTGTGACTAAGGGCCCCAACTTCTGCAGGGCACTTACATCCTGAAAATTAGAGGTGGTTCTAGTCTGTCCTCGTGACTTTCAACTCATGCTCTTGGGTTCCAGCCTTCTCAAGACTTTCCCTTCCCTAAAGGAAAAACTTCCTCTCTCCTCTCAGCACTCCTAACACCAAGTGTGTGGGTTTTCTGCACCAAACGATTCTGACACTGACTTCCTAGAGTTAGCATAGAGCCCACAAATTCAGAGCTCAGTCCCAGAAGACTGCCTTTTACTTAAAATGCCAGTCCTAAGCCTGGGCCTGCAATACTTCTGACCAACTGGGTACAAACCAGGGGTTCCCAGGACCCCTTCCTCAGGTTCGATAATTTTCTAAAATGACTTACAGAACTTGGGAAGCCCTTACTTGCTTTTAGCAGTTTATTATAAAGAATACAAAGGCTTCCCAGGTGGCACAGTGGTAAATAATATGCCTGCTAATGCAGGAGATATGAGTTCAGTCCCTGGGTTGGGAAGATCTCCTGGAGGAGGAAATGGCAGCCCACTGAAATATTCTTGCCTGGGAAAATCCCATGGACAGAGGAGTCTGGTGGTCTACCATCCACAGGGTCCCAAAGAGGCAGACACGACTTGGGGACTGAACAACAATGACAATAAAGGAAACAACTCACAGATAATGGAAGAGATGCACAGATAAGATATGTGGGGAGGGTGGAGCTTCCATGCTCCCTCTGAGCACCAGCTCTCCAGCACTTCCAAGCAGTCACAGCTTGAATGCTCTCTAACCCCATAGTTCCATCACATAGGCATACTTGATGATACCAGTGACAGGTTGGGAATTAAGCCCAACCTCACTCCCTCCCTGGAGGTTGGGAAGATGGAGGTGGGGAGACTAAAAATTCCAGCCCTCCAATGGCTCCAACTCCCGTGTTTTCACTTCTCTGGCAGGCAGCCTGCACCCTCTGAGATTCCCTTCATTAGCATAGAAAACAAAGCTCCAGCAATTCCAAGGGTCTTACAAAAGCTCTGTGCCAACCACTGGGATGAAGACCAAATGTTTCTTTCTCATCGTATCACAACATCACACTTCTGGATTGTGTACCCTGTGGGTGTGCAGCTTGAGCATGGGATATGCAGAAAATACTCTTTGAGAGGCTACTTAACTAACTCCCTGATTTCTGAAAGCAAATTCCCTGCAGGAAATCTCAGTCTCTCCTTCTCTCTGTTTCTCTCTTTTGTTGTCCTTGCTCAGTCGCCAAGTTGTGTCCGATTCTTCAAGATCCCATGGACTGCAGCATGCCAGCCTTCCTTGTCCCTCACCATCTCCCATGGTTTGCCCAAGTTCATGTCCATTGAGTCAGTGACGGACTCTTTTTTTACATGTATCCTGTCATTCTGCTTCCCTGCTGCCTCAGACGGNAGTCGCCAAGTTGTGTCTGATTCTTCAAGATCCCATGGACTGCAGCATGCCAGCCTTCCTTGTCCCTCACCATCTCCCATGGTTTGCCCAAGTTCATGTCCATTGAGTCAGTGACGGACTCTTTTTTTACATGTATCCTGTTATTCTGCTTCCCTGCTGCCTCAGACGGTAAAGAATCTGCTTGTAATGTAGGAGACCCAGTTTCCATCCCTGGGTCAGGAAGATTCTCCTGGAGGAGGAAATGGCAGCAGACTCCATATTCTTGCCTGGAGAATCCCATAAACAGAGGAGCCTGGAGAGCTATAGTCCATGAAGTTGCAGAGAGTTGGACATGACTAAGCAACTAACAATATGATTCTGCTTCTCTGGGTGAAACACCCTCCAGGGTAGATGACTGTGATGGCTATACAGTCAAGGAAAATGGCATTTTCTTTTCTTGCATTCCTAGAAATGTCTACTTCATGGTGACAGAATATTAGAAACAGAAAAATGAAAGAAACTAGAAAATGTAGAAGACTACAACAATCTGGTAAACTCAAATAAGAATGTTTGTCAAGGAGCTTGGGCAGTAGGTAAGAAGACGTAGAATGTAGAAGCTGATTTTTTTAAAGGGATAGGTGTTGGGAGCTCCAATTTAATATTGGTATGAATTCTGATAAGAAATTAGGTGTAAATAGAAAACTAATGAGAACCAACTGAGTCACTGACTCATATACCGAATGAGAATAGCACGGGGAGCTCTGCTCAGCACTGTGTGGTGACCTAAATGAGGAGGAAATCTAAAAAAAAAGAGGGGATATATGTACACATATAAGTGATTTACTTTGCTGTACAGCAGAAACTAACACAACATTGTAAAGTAGCTATACTCCAATGAAAAAATTTAAAAAAAAAAAAAGGAAATTAGGTGTAAGGACAGAGTGGAAATACAAGGCTACATCAGTGTAGGTAGAATCTGTGTTCTATATACCACCTCTCACACCATCTTGCACCTAAACCAGACATTTCTAATCAATCACAGCACTGTTTCTTGTCAAGGCTGCTACTCAATTTCCTCCCCTGATCAGGAGGCCTGGGCACAGCAGAATCTATCAGGGCCTGAAAAATGGAATTAGGGTGTGAAGCAGGGCTTGGCATCCAAAACATTTACCACCTCATCTCTCAAGTGTCACTTTTCCTTTAATGTTCCAGTTTCCCTATGAAAGTAATGGTACATTAGATTGATTATGTCAACATTATTGTAAATAGCTAATAATGAATTAGGTCGATAGGTTTAGGGGCTAAGTCGTGTCCAACTCTTGTGACCCCATGACTGTAGCCTGCCAGGCTTCTCTGTCTACGGGATTTCCAAGGCAAGAAAACTGGAGTGGATTGCCATTTCTTTCTCCAGGGGATCTTCCCAAGCCAGGGATTGAGCCCAGGTCTCCTGCACTGCAGTTAGATTCTTTACCATCTGAACCATTCCAATGGAGCCCTCCATCACTCCTGCAAAGCTGAGAATGTGGCCAGCAGGTTTGGGGAGAGTTAAGAGTACATCATGAGAAACACTGGGCTGGAAGAAGCACAAGCTGGAATCAAGATTACTGGGAGAAATATCAATAACCTCAGATATGCAGATGACACCACCCTTATGGCAGAAAGTGAAAAGGAACTAAAGAGCCTCTTGATGAAAGTGAAAGAGGAGAGTGACAAAGTTGGCTTAAAGCTCAACATTCAGAAAATTAAGATCATGGCATCTGGTCTCATTACTTCATGGGAAATACATGGGGAAACAGTGGAAACAGTGTCAGACTTTATTTTTGGGGGGCTCCAAAATCACTGCAGATGGTGATTGCAGCCATGAAATTAAAAGATGCTTACTCCTTGGAAGGAAAGTTATGACCAACCTAGACAGCATATTAAAAAGGAGAAACATTACTTTGCCAACAAAGGTCCATCTAGTCAAGGCTATGGTTTTTCCAGTGATCATGTATGGATGTGAGAGTTGGACTGCAAAGAAAGTTGAGTGCCAAAGAATTGATGCTTTTGAACTGTGATTTTGGAGAAGACTCTTGAGAGTCTCTTGGACTGCAAGGAGATCCAACCAGTCCATTGTAAAGGAGATCAGTCCTAGGTGTTCATTGGAAGGACTGATGTTGAGGCTAAAACTCCAATACTTTAGCTACCTCATGCAAAGAGTTGACTCATTAGAAAAGACCCTGATGCTGGGAGGGATTGGGAGCAGGAGGAGAAGGGAACGACAGAGGATGAGATAGCTGGATGGCATCACCGACTCGATGGACATGAGTTTGAGTAAACTCTGGGAGCTGGTGATGGACAGGGAGGCCTGGCATGCTGCAATTCATGGGGTCGCAAAGAGTTGGACATGACTGAGTGACTGAACTGAAATGAACTGAAGAGACTGTGAAAGAAGGAGAAGTGAATGAAGGACAGAGATAAAGTATAAAGATCACCTACTTGAGAAAGAGAAAGCCCAGCCCTAAATGCTCAAGCAGTGAGCACAGTAATGGGACTTACTAGCTCATACACAGGCTTAAAGTGAGCAGGACCATAAGGGGCAGGCTTGCAGAAACATTGATTCTGGATGGGTATAAACCACACAGAGAAGGGATGATGCTCAGGGAGGAGATGTGGCAGGACAAGGGAAGAAGGAACTAATGAAGAAGATGCAAAGATTCTAAAGGAGGAATTTCCCTGGTGGTCCAGTGGGTAAGACTGCACCTTCTGATACAGAGGGTGTAGGTTTGATCCCTGGTCCAGGAACTAAGATCCCAGATGCCTTGCAGCCCCGAAAACCAAAACATAAGATGGAAGCAATATTGCAACAAATTCAATAAAAACTTTAAAAATGGTCCACATAAAAGATTCTAAAGGAATGAAGAAGGAATAATTCCAATCAGCCCCATCTATCCCTCTCCCCACATTAATATAGTTGGTTAAATTCACATTTTCCTATATCGACAGAAGAAAGCTCTTTTGAACTATGCCACTTCTCCTTGAAATATCTAGTTATTTTTTAAAAAAATCAAACCAACCCTATAGAAAGCTACAAGAAGACAAAAAATAAGTCATAACATTTTAGCTGATGATCATTCTCCTCAAAAAAAACATGAAGCCAAGTAAAACTGCAATGATTCAAATATCCTCAAACTAGCATTTGGAGATAATGAAAAACACATAGAAACTCAAAGACTAACAGCAGAAATGTAAGAGCGAGAGAAAGATAGGCAGTGAGAACTCGGGGGAAAATAGAATGAAAAGACAAGATCATCTCAAAAATAAAAAATAAATCATAAAATGCCTAGGGGAGAACAAAGTCAAAAAGTAATAAAGTCCAATGAAATTTTAATAGGGGACATTGAAGACAGGCAGAAAAATAGCCAAGAGAATAAAATTAAGTTATAGAAATATGTACAAAAGGGTCAAAGAGAAAGTGATTAAAATGGAAGTTAATACAATATACCTATGATTTCTGTCCTGGAAGAAACAAAGCAAAACAATGAAACAGAATTAAAATTCAAAACTATAATCTAAGAAAATTTTGTGGATCTGAGAGAGGACTCAAATCTACATATTGAGAAGGACCACTGTATACTTTGGAAAATTCACCTAGAATGATGAACTAAAAGACACGTATTAGTGAAACTATTAGCCTTTATTTTATGTTTATTTTTATTTTAAAATTGAAGTGCAATTGCTTTACAATGTTGCCTTAGTTTCTGCTGGACAGCAAAGTGAATGAGCTATATGTATACATATCCCTCTTGAATTCCCCACTTACTTCCCTCAATATTATTCTTCACTTATAGGAGCTAGGTTTCTTGGAAAAATGACTGCTTCTGAGCCGGAGAAGAGAAGGTCCAACATGAGCCTGAAACATCTTGTGCCAGAATGTCATGAAAGACTCAAAAAATAAATTAATTTAATGATGGGGGTATGTCAAAAGGACAAAGGAAGAAGCTTGAAGTGGATTCCACTAGACTAGGCTGTTATGATTTTAGTGTCAAATTTTTGACCACAAGAAACTTTGCTGAATGTGTGTGTGTGCATGTGTGTTTGAGTTCAGTCGAACCTGACTCTTTCCAGCCCTACGGACTGTAGCCCACCAGGCTTCTCTGTCCATAGAATTCTCCAGGCAAAAATACTGGAGTAGGTTTCCATCTCCTTCTCCAGGGGATCTTCCTGGACCAGGGATCAAACTCGAGCCTCCTGCATTGGCAAACAGATTTCTTTAGCACTGAGCCACTGGGGAAGCCCAATAATTGTACTACTAAATGATATAATATGATTTTATGGATCTATCAATATATATCAAAATTATGTAAAATCAAGGAAAATGAGCTAAAAGGATCTGCATCAAACAGAAACTCAGGATGGAGAGAGAATGAGGTTTGCTCAGAGGGGACATCAGTTTTATCTGGAATGTTTTAATTTTTGCAAAGAAAAAATGTATTCCTATACTGCTTGTGTAATTAAGGATTACAAATGTAATTAAGAATTTCATATATAATCACACATTAATTTAAAAATGTAGGCAGCAGTCTACCTTGCCAAGATCATTTATACATCAATTTTCTTTTCTGTTAATAAATCAGCTACCACTTCCTGGAGGACTGTCCCCTCTGTCATTCTGGCTTCTATTTTTACTCTGCCCTGGCACCTCTGGACCTTCTCTTTCAATCTGTAATGTTGTGATTTGGAAATTAAATTCAAGTGAGGACAAAAGAAAAGTGCTTCTGAATTTAAGCAGCTCGGGTGTTTGCCTTTTCCTTATTCAAATGTGTGCACAGGAACCTCTTGTCTTAACCCTGTGAGGAAATGGGTGAGAAATTGCATGAGGGTGTCACTGGGGGCAGTCTGCAAAGCTGCACATTTCACCAGCTCTGTTCTTTGGGGACACTGTGTAATAATGATATTTCTCTTCCCAAGTCTGTTGACTAGAAAGTGTGAGTCTCCCATGGGACCACCATCTCCCCAAGAATGGATGTGATGCCCTGTATAATTCATGATGGACTTCAAATATCCCAGAAAATTCTAACATAGACATATTCCATATTCTCATGGAATATAAAAATTTAGAAAGAACTTGATGATTCTCTAATTAAATCATCTTTTTTTTGAAGTGTAGTGTACGTGCTTAACAATGTGGTGTTCCTTTCTGCTTACAACCAAGTGAATCAGCCATATGTGTACATACACCCCCTCGCTCTTGCACCTCCCTCCTTCATCCCCTCCCATCCCATCCCTCTAGGTCATCACACAGCACCCAGCTGAGCTTCCTGTGCTATATAGCAGGTTCCCAGACATAGAGAATATACAGATATGTGGACACAGAGAGGGAAGGGGAGGGGGGCACAAAGTGGGAGATCAAGTTAAGTCATCTTGAGGATCTTGTTGGTGCTTCTTTGTACGTTTGCTTGTTTTTTTTTTTTTTTTTTTTAATGGAGAAGCTGAGGCCCAGAGGAAGGAGGTGATATCTCAAGGTCCCAAAACATCTGGGCACAGTTGAGGGCAGGTCCTGTCCCTGATCCCCCTGGAGAAGGAAATGGCAATCCACTCCAGTATTCTTGCCTGGAGAATCCCACGGACTGAGAATCCTAGTAGGTTACAGTCCACAGGGTCGCAAAGAGTCATCTTTTATAGCGTGACCATGGCAAGTGTGTGGCGTTACATACATGTTCCACTTTGTAAATTAGATGAGTGAGTGATGGAGGAGAGGAAGCTTCCAGTTTTCTTTGTTGTATCTGCCTCATGGGCCATACGCTGTGACATAGTCCAGTTACAGTAGGCATTTCTCCCATGGACATTGCCTGCTTAGGCGAATGGGGGCTGGGGGAGAGTCTAGGTTGCCAATATTGGTGACCTGCATCAGGAAGGGCTGAGGACAGGAGAACCCAGGAAAACCGCCAAGATAAGGCATTATCTTCATTGTCAATGATAAAAATACAAGTTGTATTTTTCTGGTCATCAATCATTTCTGCAATTTTCCCCAGTCATTCAGAAACTTGCTCCCCCACCTCACCAAGGAGCCAGGAGACTCGGAGTAAGGAACTGATGTTCTTCAGTTCTCATGTGCTCGAGCTTGGCTGCTGTACTCCTCATACTGCAGGACAAAGTATGCTGATGACCAAACTGTAGGCGCTGGTTCAAGTCTGATATGTTCCACCTCACCATAAAAAACAATGAAGCCCTATAGCCAGGTCCAAAAAGGTAAGTATTCATTCTCACGTGCTGTGCTTAGTTGCACAGCCATATCCGACTCTTTGCGACTCTGTGGACCGTAGCCGGCCAGGCTCCTCTGTCTATGGGGATTCTCAAGGCAGGAATACTGGAGTGGGTTGCCATGCCACGCCATGCCCTCCTCCAGGGGATCTTCTCAACCCAGGGATAGAACTCAGGTCTCCCACATTGCTGGCAGATTCTTTACCGTATGAGCCACCAGGAAAGCCCATACACTATCATATGACCCTGCAATCCTGCTCCTCGTAGAAGAAAAACTGATCTGAAAAGATACATGCACCCCAGTGTTCATTGCAGCACTGTTTACAACAGCCAAGATATGGAAGCAACCTAAGTGTCCATTGATAGAAGAATGGCTAAAGAAGATGTGATACATATAGACAATGGAATGTTCCTCAGCCATTGAAAAGAATGAAATAATGCCATTTGTAGCACCACAGATGGACCCAGAATGTCCTACTGAGTCAAGTAAGTCAGATAGAGAAAGAAATACCTTATGATATGGCTTATATGTGGAATCTAAAAAAAAAATACAAATGAACTTATTTATAAAACAGAAACAGACTCACAGATTTAGAGAAAGAACTTATGGTGATCCAGGGGAAAGGATAATTAGGGAGTTTGGGATTTACATGTACACACTACTGTATTTTGTGTACTACAGGGAACTCTGCTTAATATTTTATAAGAACCTAACTGGAAAAAGAATTTGAAAAAAGAATATGTATATATATAAAACACTCAATCACTTTTTTGTACACTTGAAAATAACACAACATTGTTAAATAACTATATTCCAATATAAAATAAAAAGTTAAAAAATAAAGCAGTTTGTCAGAAGTTAAAATTAAAAAAAGGGAGGGGGGGAGCTGTTCAGGTACAGGGGTGGGCAACACAACTGAGGTAGGCGCTATCGGGACATTTAACAGGTAAACAAGTGATTGGACTCTGAAGGCACCCTCCTGGTGTGGGAGTGCAGTGGAGTGTGTGCGAAAAGAGAAAGACCAATGTTCTGACATTTACTGACATCATCTGACATTTACTCACTGATCACCTTTGGTTTTCTCATCTATAGAACGTCAGTAATTACAAGGCCACTGTCAATCCTTGGTAAGTTGAAGAAAAGCAATGAGGACAGGGAGAGGATCAAAAGCCACCATGCAGGTTCCTTTAGGAATCAAGTATGGTGACTTATTTAAAGGACCTAGTGTTTCAGATTTTCATTGAGTGGTTAAAGCAAGTTATGGTGAAGGGTCCTGTAGAAGCAAATAAGCTTGAAATCAAGTTCCATTTAAGTATTGGATATTTAGCTTTTCATCTGAGTCATTTACTTAGCTGTGTGACCTTCAGCAAATTCCTGCCCCTTTATGAGTTTCCTCATGGGAAAATGAGGATTAAAGACCAATTTTACATGACTGTGTGAGGTCCCATTGCAGCTGTGTTTAAAAGAGACACAGTTCAAAAGAAGAAAGGCAGTCATCTCCCAACCAAGTCCTAACCAAAGAAGTTATGGTATGTATCTACAATGAAATATTACTCGACTATGAAAAGGCCATGAAATTGGGTCATTTGTAGTGACATGGATGAACCTAGACAGTGTCATACTAAGTGAAGTCAGAAAGAGAAAAACAAACATCAAGCATTAATGCATATATGTAGAATTTAGAAAAATGGTACAGATGAACCTGTTTGCAGGGTGGGAATAGAAATGCAGACTTAGAGAGTGGGTATGTGAACACAGCAGGGGAAAGGGAGGTTGGGAAGAATTGGGAGATTGGGATTGCATATACACTACCATGTGGACTGTATACACTACCATGCACTACCATGTGTAAAACAGATAGCTGGTGGGAAGCTGCTGCACAGCACAGGGAGCTCAGCCTGGCGCTCTGTGATGACCCAGAGGAGTGGGATGGGGGTGGGGTGGGGACAAGGCTCAAGAGGGAGGGGATATATGCTGATTCACTTTTCTGTACAACATAAACCAACACAACATCGTAAAGCCACTATATTCCAATAAAAAAGAAAATCTACTCTCTCTAATGTACTTTAATCATATTTCCTTAATGCTATTCATCCATTTATTTATCTGATTGAATGTCTTCTAAGTGTTGAGCCCTATTCTGGGTTTGGAGGACAGATCTGTTAATAGGAGGTAATCTTGCCTTTAAGGAGGTTTATATTCTAGCAGACAATACAGAAAAGTCAAGGTGATGATAAGCTAGCCTATTGGAGTCACCATGATCATCTCTTTCACTAGACAGAGGGATGGAGGGCAGGCACCATCTGAGTTTCTTCTCCGTATCTTCAGTCTCTAACCCGGAGTGAGAAAATAGTATCTAATGGTTGAATAGATAAGTTTAGGTAGTTCTGGACTTATGCCGATAATTGGGCCGTGTCTTCCGATCTAACTGAATCGCTGAGATCTTAAATGAACCCAGATTTTTTTGAACCTAAAGAACCTCAAAGATTAAGGGGTCCAGTCCCTTAGCTATAATCTATGATATTTTTACAAATGATTTCATGAAGCCAAGTAAGAGTCCCTAGGCATCGGGGTATCATGAGAAAATAAGATGATGTTACTTCTGCTAAATGTTAGATGTGGTATAGAGATGGAGATTTAAAAACCACAGGCTCCAAGGAAACCTGCAGCCCGTCTCTAGCTGACATCGATGGGTGCTGCTCTGTTCTTCATTAGTGTAGAATATGTGACATGCAGTTCAGACTCTGCTATAAGCACTATGACAACCAGAATTTTCACCTAATGAAACAATTGCTGAACGTCGGCCCACAGCCCTCTAATTTTACACACCCATCATCAGTGCAAACTCACATAAAAGAATTTGGACAGTTCATTAAAGTTCACTGTGATCCTATTTGTCTCGGAATTAAAACCACATTAAGTGAGGTGTGACAATTCATTTGGGTTCCTTTGTTCTGGCTTCCTGTACAAATCAGGAGTGGACACAAGGGCAATATTTAACCTTGCTGAACATGAATAAATATGCGAGAACAACGGCCAAGTCCTCTTCAAACCACTTTGGCAACTGTGTGATTGAGAACAAGTAGTGAACAGGCTCAACACAAATACTTCCATCAATTCTTTCAAACACTGGCTGGTTTCATAGTGCAGCTACTCAATATCTCCCCCACAGCAGCAGCATCACAATGAATGAATGTAAGTCACACGGTAGAATTTTTTCAAGTCTTTACATTTTCTCACCCATCTCCTACTTTGGGGAACATGTGAAACTTTGCAGTATGAGGACTCAGGGGAGCTTGGGGCAGGCTCTGAGCCTATGGAACCTATGATTCTAATGCCTTGCATGATAAGATGAGTTGTTGGATTCCCATGCATACGGGCAAAGCCAGATGAGAAATTAGGATTGGGGGGAATCAGAGAACAGCAAAACATGCTTATACCTTTGAGAATGAACTTGTGAACATCTGGTAAGGACATGGAATGCATCTTTAGTAGGCAAGGTTAACCTGTTAATTAGACATAAACTTAGGTTCATACTGCAGCTCTGCTTCCCACAATCTGTGACCCTGAACCTACTGAACACACCTGATTGCTTCCCTATAAGATCACCTGTAAAAGGGAGGAAAATCCAACCTCCCATGATGTGGGAGTTTTGCTGGCAGAAGATGGGGCAATGTGTCCACAGCAGTCAGCTTGGTGCCTGACATGAATGCCTAGTTCCCTCAAGGAACACTTGGGTTTACATGTGTGCTTGTAAAGTCTTTGGGAACAGTCCATTCAAGCATGCAGTCTGGGGGCCCTTTAAAAGAGAAGCATCCATAGGCACAGTTATGGGAATGACTGATTATCTAGAACCACTACAATTCATTATGAAGGCCAGGAGGGAAGATATCACTGTGACAAATGGCTTGGCTTTTTTCCCTGTCTTTCATGAACACATCTGTCAGCACAAGAGGAGGAGAGAAAAATAAACAAGTAGTTCTAATGTCAAAGAGATCTCTTATGGATTTGGTTCTGCATGGCTTTCTCGTTTAGAACTAGACAAGATAGACTCTGAGGAGACCCCTTCCCTAGGACACAATAGCCAGGTGACCTCTGGAGGTGACTCCTGAGTTTGTCCCTCCAGCCCTCAGATTCTGTCCCCTCCCCCTTTTTTTCAGCAGAGATGATGAAAAGAGAGAGGCAAAGATAAGCAAAAGTAGTATTATGTTTTATCCTTTGACAATGCTTTGAGTGTGTGATAGCTGAGAACTTTATCTTCAAAGTTGAAGAAATCTAGATTCGAATCCAAAATCAAGTTCAAGTTCAAAATTGATAACTGTGTGACTTTAGATCTACTGACGAACAGCTCTGAGCCTTAGATTTATTTCCACATCAATAAAATGGGCACAACAGTATCTGCTTCTTTTAGAAAAAAATATGTATTTATCTATTTGGCTGTGCTGGATATTAGTTGTGGCATATGGGATCTAGTTCCCCAACCAGGGATGGAACTCCAGGCCCCCTGCACTGGGAGCAAGGAGTCTTAGCCACTGGACCACCAGGGAATTCCCAATACCTGCTTCTAAAGATGAGGTAAATATTAAGTGAGACAAATGTCATTAATTGCCATCAAATATTATATACTCTTTGGCCTCTTTTATGTATTCCCGCTCGATTATAATTAGTGTAGGGATATGGTATGTTTTGTTCACCCCTGTATTCTCAGTACCTAGGACTCTGTCCAGCACAGAGATCACACTTTATTAAAATTGATTGGATGAACAAAGCATTTAGCACAGTGTCATTATATAGTGAGATCTCAAGGTACAGTGGCCTTCAAAAATTCGGTGAATGGGTGAAGGAATCTTTGTCTTGAGATCTGAGAGGCCAGTTTAGATTTGACTTTGAAAGGCAGCATAGCAGAGTCAATAAGAAAGTGAACCCTGATTCCAGAACACCTAAGTTGAAATTCCAGGTCCCTCATTCAACCTCGCGCAAGTTACTTGACCGCTCTGTGCCTCTGTCTCAAGTGTAAATTGGCCTGGTAATTACAGCAGTGCCCACTTCAAAGAGTGGTGGTAAACCTGGGTGTGATGCGTGGCTCAGTGAGGAGTCCACTGTTCTTAGCTGCCTAGGGATGGAGTCAGCTGGCACAAGGAAGGGCTAATACACAACTGGAATCATCAAGTCCCAGGGGTCTTGCCAGCTAGAGGTCTAAAGGTCATGCCAACCAGAGTGACGAGATCTGAGACCTGGCCTGGGGGGGTGTCAGGCCTCCATGTCACACCCTGGGACGGAGGCCCACTGCAGGTCCACTGCTGTGGTGGGCCTGAGGGAGGAAACTTCCCTGTGGACAAGACCCCCTTGAAGGCACAAGGTGTCAGGCCAAAGTGAGCACCACTGTGGGCACCAAAGGGATTTTTGCTCCCAGGGAGTGCTTCTTTAAAAGCTTTTGTCACCTAGATCACCACCCCATCCCTAGGGCTAAGTCAGAGGCTTTTATTACCAGATTCTAGGACATGCTCTCCCCCATGCTCATGCCATGGGGTGGTGACTTGCTCCATGTGTGTCTCCTGACAGGTCAAGAGGCTCAGGCTGAGCTCTGACTCTTCCCTGCTCTAGGCCCAGCCATTGGCATCATCCTAGGTGCATCAGATAGCTTCAAGAAACAATGTGTAGAAGGAAGGGAGGGAGGAGGGAAGAGAGAAAGGGAGGAAAGGGAGGAAAGAAAGAAGGAATGAAGTGTATCAGTTTCATAGGCAAACAAGGAAAATCTATGAACATGCAATATGTTTGGCTGAACACACAATACGGCTGTGCCACAAGTGTGCTTCTTTGTCTTTCTCAGCCTCTGTCTCTAATTCAGTCTTTGCCACTTGCATCTCAGCAATAAAAGCTGAAGGTGTAACCCATGCCCCTGGGGTTTCCCATGTAGACCCAGATCCACAGGAGGTGGGTGCACTTAGGCCAGGATGCCCACTGAAGAGCCCAGCTGGGAACAGAGGCATCTAGAGAACCTACCCACAGTTGGGGCCCATCTGAAGGTGCCCCCCAGACCTGCACAGAACGTCCTGGTGCCCAAAGGTCATCCTGGGGGGAGATGGAGAGTGAGCTGTGAGCAGCCAGAGCCCAAACTCAGGAAGCCTGGCACGCAGCGCGCAGCCAGCCCAAGTCACACAGCCAGGGCTGCAGACAGTGATTAATTTCAGAGGCTGTGTTTGCATTCCAGCCGCACAGCCAGGAAGATGGCTCCTCTCCACTGGCCAAGCACATGCATGCACACCTCCACGCATATGGCTTACACCCACCCAGACACATATATACCCGCACTCGGAAACCTACCCACACCTTGTGTACACTTTACACAACCACACATATACTCACAGTTGCATGTGATTGTCCTGACCAAAGAGAGAGAAGGGAAAACACACAGCGGTGTCCTGATTTTCCCCCACCCTTGTGCGTGTGGCCCTCAGGTCCTGCCTGGTCTCTGGGCCTTTCCGGTTAGGCAGTCTCCAGTGTTGACCAGGTCAGTCCGGCCTTGAGCATCATGGCCAGGCCTTCCCCGGCCCTGCTGGCACAAGTCCCCATAGCAGCCCCTTCCGACCTTCCTCCTCACCCCTTCCCTCTTTCCCAGCAGATGAGAGACTCCCCGTACCACCCCACCCCGGCTCTTCCACCTCCCTGGCCTTGGCAGAATATGGATAAGCAGAGCAGTACCCAAAGGAAGGAGGCACACACATAGGCTTCAGAGTCGTCCACAGCCACAAGTCTGGCTCCCGTCTGCTCACTTCTTGTCTGTACAGATTGGGGCAGGTCCCTCAGCCTGTCCTGATGCTGCATGCAGCACAAGATCCCTGGGATCTGGAATCAGTAAGTGACTGAGTTCAGGAGCAGGAGAGCCGGAGGGCAGGGGATAGTACTCCAGACCTGTCCACTGCTTCACTCTGCTCTCTCTTCCCCAGGTGAGCCTCCACCTGGCCTGGGTTTCTCTCCTGCAAGGTACACAACATATACAAATTTGAAGACATGTCATGCCACCAGTTGGAGAAGGCAATGGCACCCCACTCCAGTACTCTTGCCTGGAAAATCCCATGAACGGAGGAGCCTGGTGGGCTACAGTCCATGGGTTGCTAAAAGTCGGACACGACTGAGCGACTTCACTTTCATTTTTCACTCTCATGCATTGGAGAAGGAAATGGCAACCCACTCCGGTGTTTTTGCCTGGAGAATCCCAGGGACGGAGGAGCCTAGTGGGCTGTCATCTATGGGGTCGCATAGAGTCGGACACGACTGAAGTGACTTAGCAGTAGTAGCATGCCACCAATGGGCTTCCCCAGTGGCTCAGCAGTAAAGAATCTACCTGCAATGCAGGAGACCCGGTTCGATACTTGGGTTGGGAAGAGCCCCTGGAGAAGGGTACGGCAACCCACCTCAGTATTCTCGCCTGGAGAATTCCATGGACAGAGGAGCCTGGCGGGCTACAGTCCAGAGGGTCGCAAAGAGTCGGACATGACTGAGCAAAGCCGCACACATACAGGTGCCACCAATAACTATGATAATTAAAAAGATTTTGGAATACTATCAGTAAATAACTTTGAAAAATTGAAATTTCATGAACTCTGGCTAACACTATATATAAAGTATATGTGGATATGGGCAGGAATTTTAAAATTTGGAAAAAATAAACTTCTGAGATGAAAAAAGCAGGAAAGGAAAAAACCATGAACTCTTCTCTCTCCTTGGGATTCTGCCCCCTGGATCTGTAACCATGCAAGAGTCTCCTGTTTTCTAAAGAAATCCCTCTTGACCATGCCCCTCCATTGCCCAGCCCTTCTCTTCATTTATATTATTAATACGATACTTACAATACAGCCCTTCATCTGCTTCCTCCTCTCCCATACATCACAGTGAACTTGCAGCTACTCCACCTCCAGTCTCTGTTTTTTAATATTTATTTAGTCACACCAGTCTTAGTTACTGCATGTGGGATTTAGGCCAGGAAGCCTGCTGAAGAGCCCAGCTGGGAACAGAGGGTCCCAGGGTCCCCCCCACCAGGGATGGAACCTGGGCCCCCTGCATTGGGAGCACAGTCTTAGCCAATGGACCACCAGGCAAATCCTCCAGCCTCTTTAAATGACACTTGCTCATGGTTTCTGTGGGGTCTTTCATACCCAAGTCACTTGCACCCCCTTCCAGCTTCCTGGTTCCGGTTCCAGCATGCTCCCTTCAGTTGAGGGTGGGGTGGAGTGGGGTTGGCCAGAGCAGAGGCCTGACTTCCAAGCCTGGCTCAGCCCCTCTCCAGCCATTCTGCCTTGGGTCATGCACACTTACTCTCCAAGCCTCAGTTTCACTATCTGTGAAATAGGGCCTCAAGGAACACCTGCTGTACCGGGCAGTGGCTGTGAGAGCTATACAAGGTGATGTGTGCTAGGTGTTTCCCAGGTAACAAGTTCTCAGTCATCATTATCTCTTTTTATTTGTTTGTGCAGTTTGATCCCTAGGTTGGCAAGATCCCCTGGAGAAAGAAATGGCAACCCACTCCAGTATTCTTGCCTGGGAAATCCCATGGACAGAGGAACCTGGCAGGCTACAGTCCATGGGGTCGCAGAGTCATACATGGCTTAACGACTGAGCAATATATATATACCGCCCAAGGAATGATGCTAAAGCTGAAACTCCAGTACTTTGGCCACCTCATGTGAAGAGTTGACTCATTGGAAAAGACTCTGATGCTGGGAGGGATTGGGGGCAGGAGGAGAAGGGGACGACAGAGGATGAGGTGGCTGGATGGCATCACTGACTCGATGGACGTGAGTCTGAGTGAACTCCGGGAGATGGTGATGGACAGGGAGGCCTGGCATGCTGCAATTCATGGGGTCGCAAAGAGTCGGACACGACTGAGCGACTGAATTGAACTGAACTGAATTCTTGAGACTCCCTTCTCTCAGTTGTTCTTCTTATTCTGACCCTTCAAATCTTCACTCCAAAACCTTGAATCTCTAGCCTCTGCTAGTCCATCCCATCATGTCTCTCTTTTTTTTTAATCCTTTCAACTTTTATTTTGGGAATGTGCTAGCACTATGTCACTTCAGTCATGTCTGACTCTTTGCAACCCCATGGACTATAGCCCACCAGACTCCTCTGTCCATGGGATTCTCCAGGCAAGAATACTGGAGTGGGTTGCTATTCCCTCCTCCAGTGTTCCTTATTTGGGAATAAACCCATCCTTAAGGAGAAACCTAGACTTCTAGACTGTATTTCTTTTAGGCCAATTACAAGAATGCTTCAAACCAAGAAAGCTGAATTATATTTCATAACGTAGTGAATTCCATGTTTTACTGTAATCTTATACAGCTAGTATGAGATCATTTCAAGGAAAATTTCCTTTGCTCATGAAACAGATATTTGCTTGGAATTTCTTTGAAGAAATAGACTTCCAGTTCCATAAAAATAGTGTAAAAATGCAACTGCTGATTCAGTGAGCCTGGGTTTACATCTGAGGAAACCCAGTACAAGTGGCTGCCAAGATATGACAGTGCACCCAGCAATTTCAGACTTAGGTGAAACTGGGGACAAAATAGTTTGTAGAAAGAACACCATTACAGAAATGAGAAGCCCACAGTTAAAGTTCCATCTCTCCTAGGTATGCAACTCTTTGTAAGATGAGAAACTGTAATATCTATTTCTCGTGGTTCCTGAGGCTACATGAAAACACTCAAAATTGAAAAAAAAAAAATTTTTTTTTGAATGAAGGCAAAAGAAGGGGATGGTAAAGAATGAGACGGCTAGATAGCATCACTGACTCAATGGACATAAATCTGAACAAACTCCAGGGGTGGTGAAGGACAGGGAAGCCTGGCATGCTGCAGTCCATGGGGTTGCAAAGACTCAGACATGACTTATTGACTGAACAAGAACAATATATTCACATGGTTAGAACTTCAAAAAGTACAAAGGATATGTAATGAAAACTCTTCCTTCCATTCTATTTCCCATCTCCAAATCCCATCCCTCTGCAAAGGGTAATCACTGTGATTAGTTACCCTCCTAAAGATGTCTTATATATACATATAACAATACACTGACATATTCATTTTTGCACCTTTGATTTTTTATAAAAAGTAGCATGCTAGACACTATTTTTGCGCTCAGCTTTCTTCACTTAATGTAAGTGTTAAAACTTGCAAGCGGTGCACAAAAGCAAGGAGTTACGATGAGATGGTTAGCTGGCATCACCAACTTGAGGGACATGAGTTTGAGTAAGCTCTGGTAGTTGGTGATGGACAGGGAGGCCTGGCATGCTGCAGTCCATGGGGTCGCAAAGAGTTGGACATGACTGAGCAACTGAACTGAACTGAACTGGAAGAGAAGGTGCATTGCACCAAAAATCAAGACAGCATTCTATCTATTATTGTTCAGTCGCTAAGTCATGTCCAACTCTTTGCAACCCTATGGACTGCAGCACGCCAGACTTCCCTGTCCATCACCAACTCCCAGAGTTTGCTCAAACTCATGTCCATCAAGTCGGTGATGCCATCCAACCATCTCATCCTCTGTTGTCCTCTTCTTCTCCTGCCTTCAATCTTTCCCAGCATCAGGGTCTTTTCAAATGACTCAGCTCTTCACCATCAGGTGTCCAAAGTATTGGAGCTTCTGTGGCAGGCAGCATCAGTCCTTCCAGTGAATATTCAGGCTTGATTTCCTTTAGGATTGACTGGTTCTATCTCCTTGCTGTCCAAGGGACTCTCATGAGTCTTCTCCAGCACCACAGTTCAAAAGCATCAATTCTTTGGGGCTCAGCCTTCTTTGTGGTCCAACTCTCACATCCGTACATGACTACTGGAAAAACTATAGTTTTGATTATACGGAACTTTGTCAGCAAAGTGATGTCTCTGCTTCTTATTTCTTCCCCATTGATTTATTGTTTTCTCATCTACACCTCAGGAAATCCATTTCCTACACATACACACATTCATATCTCTTCCTTTGATTTTCTTGCTTTCTTTCTGTCTTTGAAAACTGTGCAACACCAGGAAAATCAATTCCTTTTTTCTGTTTTAATTTCCATTACAAACTGACCCCAAGTGTGGTTTAGGCCCTTGAGAGCCAAGCTAGTGTCACATTCAGGTCCCCTGAAAGGAAAGTCATCAGCTTTCAAGTGGCATGATACAGAATGAGAAGCAAGTGGAACTTCATGCCCTCTAAAGGGACCAAAGCCCTTGGCTGCCTCTCCAGCCAAGTGGTTTTCCAGATGACGCGTGCACCAGCATCATTTGAACAGGCTTGTTATAATCCAGAGTCAGCCTGAGGTGGCATCTCAGGTTGTGTGTATCTCACAGATTCGCAGGTTAGGCTGACACAGTCAGCGGCGGGTGCTGGGCTGTGTTGCCCTAGATCCTGGCTCCAGCAGGGAAATCGCAGCCCCCCCTCTGGGTGCTAGAGCATCAGTGACTGAGGCTTCCAGGTGAGCTGCTCTCTGGGAGTCACTTTCAAGTGATGAAAGGCTTCTCGTCCAAAGACAAACTATTTCCCCAGAGGCATGCATGTGTGCTCAGTGAGACCCTGTGGACTGCAGCCCACCAGGCTACTCTCTCCATGGGATTCTCCAAGCAAGAATACTGGAGTGGGTAGCCACAGCCTCCTCCAGGGGATCTTCCTGACCCAGGGATTGAACCCATGTCTCCTGAGTCTCCTGCATTTGCAGGAGTATTTTTTACCACTGCATCACCGGGGAAGCCTCCCAAAGGCAATGTCTCTGAACTCCATTCCAGCGGAGGCAATCCCTTGCTGAAGACCAGCCCCTTGCTTCAAGGTAGGACATCACCTTCAGAGTCCCCCTTGACTGGCCTCTGCTGCAGCTGATCCGTGGTCCGCATCCTCCTCTTGACCAGTTCCCCCTCCTCCAGGCTTCTGACCCTATAGGCACTTCCCAGTCAACCCTGCAAACAAATCTCTGTCCCCTCATCTGTTTCCTGAGAGACACAAGACACTTTCTTGAAACTAAAATCTCCACCTTGAGATACAGAGAAAACTATGTTAACAACAGAGTGAAGCTGTTTGTAGATTTCGTCATGCTGTGTTTATGGAAAGGACCATTATAAATACTACATGTGTCATTTTTAAAAATCTTATGCTCATTTCTATTACAAATAGAGGATGTTTCAGCTAATTTATGGAAGCCTAGCCTCAGGATTTTGTAAGTTCACTGAGCATTTCAACCCCACATTAATAACATCCTTTTCATAGCAGGTTCTTTTCTTTAAAAAAAAATGGCAATTTGTATGATTTTTCATTTTTAATGCAAAAGTGAAGAAATCATCCATTTATTCTTTCCAGAAATATTCACTGAAGTTCTCTGGGCTTAGCACTGACTGTTCTGGGTGCTGAAACTACAGTGTTTTGGAGATTTCATTCTAGTATTAAATAATTATGTCTGCATAATGACAAACTCTAGCTTTCCAGGTCATTTAGTGGTAAAGAATCTACCTGCCGGTTCATGCACAGACACGAGAGACAAATTCGATCCCTGAGTCTGAAAGATCCCTGGAGGAGGAAATGGCAACCCACTCCAGTATTCTTGCCTGGGAAATCCCACAATGACAAGTTCTACTAATGGACTGAGATAAGTGATGGGTGTAGATGGTGACTTCCAAGAGTTTTGATCTTGAAGCCCTTGATCATATATAAAACACAGTTCTCAAGGAAATTCCCTAGTGGACCAGTGGTTAAGACTGCCACCCAATGCAGGGACTGTCAGCTTGACCCCTGGTTGAGGAGCTAAGATCCCACATAACTTATGGCACAACAACCAAAACATAAAGAAAGAAAAAAACAGAAGCACTATTGTGACAAATTCAATAAAGACTTTAACAATGATCCACATCAAAAAATCTTAAAAAAAAAGAAAAAGAAAATGGAGGAAGAGGTAAGCAGGTTTCAAGCCACTGAATCTCAAGTGTCAAATTTCACCCTGTAGGGACTAGAGGAGAAAATCTCAAATGGAATATGCCCCCACACAGACCCTCAGGTACCATCCCCTACCCCCAAACTGTTCTTCCTAAAGTCTTCTCCAATCAGTTCAACAGCACTATCACTTACCCTGCTCCAAGGGCCGAAAACTCAGCTATCATCCAGGACCCACTCGTGCCATTCTCTCACCCCCTTATCAGCAAGTCTGGTCAGCTGCCTCTACAGACACAGGCTCAGTCCTTTCCCTCTCCACTTCCTCACCCTAGAGCAACAGCATCTCCTGACCAGTCTCCTTGTTTCCAGCCTTGCTTCTCTGTGGTCCAGTCTTCACCTTGCAGCCAAAGTGAGCTCTTAAAAAATATCAATCAGAACATACATTGTTGTTGTTGTTTAGTCGCTAAACTGTGTCTGACTCTTTGAGAACCCATGAACAGCAGCACACCAGGCCTCCCTGTCCTTCACTATCTCCTGGAGTTTGTTCAAACTCATGTCCATTGAATCGTTGATGCCATCCAACTGTCTCTTCTATTGCCTTCTTCTCTTTCAGCCTTCAACCTTTCCCATCTTTAGGGTCTTTTCCAATGTGTCAGCTGTTTGCATCAGGTGGCCAAAGTATCGGAGCTTCAGCATCAGTCCTTCCAGTGAATATTTGGGGTTGACTTCCTTTAGAATATACATTGCTATTTGTGAAATAGCCAATGGGAATTTGATGTGTGATGCAGGGAACCCGAAGCCAGTGCTCTGTGACAACCTAGAGGGGTGGGATGGGGTGGGAGGTGGGAGGGAGGTTCAAGAAGGAGGGGACCTATGTATACCAGTGGCTGATTCAGGCTGATATATGGCAGAAACCATCACAATATTGTAAACTAATTATCCTCTAATTAAACAAAATAAAATTATATTAGTCAGATTATGGATTAGGTCATTTCTCTGCTTGCAGCCTTTCCATGCTCCCCATTATACCGACAATAAAACCAAAAGTCCTTACTGTTGCCAATAATCCCTCCACAATCTAGCCTCTGCCTATTGCACTGATCTCTCCTTGGACAGATTTCTCACTTGATTGCTATCTACATATTCATTAGAATGGAAGTTCCATGACATCAGATCTAAAACTTTCATGCTCTCATGTGTTCACTCATTGACTCAACAATTATTTATTAAGCATGAAAATAATACGTACAAAATACTGTTGCTTCTTGGAACCATGTGCTGTGCTATGTGTGCTAAGCTGCTTCAGTTCTGTCCAACTCTTTTTGACCCCACAGACGGTAGCCTGCCAGGATTCTCTGTCCATGTGATTTCCCAGGCAAGAATAATACTAGAGTGGGTTGCCATGCCCTCCTCCAGGGGATCTTCCCAACCCAAGGATCAAACCTGTGTCTCCTACATCTCCTGAATTGCAGGCAGATTCTCTACTGCTGAGCCATCAGGAAAGCCCATGTTTCAGCCATAAGCCACTACCTTGCACATACAAGTTTCTTAATAGATATCAGTTGACTAAAGAAATAAATGAATAAACTGAAGGGTAGAAAAAAGAGTGAATAAGAAAGAGGTATATAGGTCACATATACATTGCTAATGAGAAAACTGAACTTTAATAATAAAGCAACAAAATGCTAATTTAGACTGGCTGAGACATCCCAGATCAAACAGCATTGGTCCCAGAGAACGTGAACTGGGAAAGGCTCCCTCTTTGGGACTTCTGAAATTATACAAAAATCATTAAAATGTAGAACATAACTGTGAGTAACCAGCATAAAAATACCATCCACAGTTCTTCTATTAGCAGGATAACCACTCAGTAACTTATTAGGAATAATTTATTAAGTGCTTTCCTTGACAAATGACAAGAAACTGTATTGTAATTAACCACACTTGCACTGCTGATTTCTAACAATAATTTTGTGTCCAGGATTTCATGAATCTTTCAGGAATTTCAGAGACTGCGACAAGCTGAAGTCAGTTTTGAGACAGCAAAGCAACTGTGTTTGCATGGGTTGAAACACAGTGGTTGGTTCCAGCCAGAAACTCCAATGTTTTTCTGCTTTCAGATACTGGTAATTTTTCACATATACTATCACTTCTCTTCTTAATTTTGTTTTGGCTGCACTGGATCTTTGTGGGGGTGTGCAGGCTCGGTAGCTGAGGCAGGCAGGATTAGTTGCCCTGTGGCATGTGGTATCTTTGTTCCCAGACCAGGGATTGAACCCATGTCCCCCTGCATTGGAATGTAGATCCTTAACCACTGGACCACCAGGGAAGGCTCCCTTTATTATCACTTCTATGTGAAGTTATGTGTACCTTCTCTCCCTTCTTTTCATTACAAAAACTAGTGAAGACATAAAACTAATTCCAGGTAGAGCAAGATCTCAGAATTCAGGCTCATGATGGAGAAAGCCAGTGGGACCCTGTTGCAAAACCTGAGTTCTAAGACTTTCAGATACTGGTGACTTGGCGACTGAACAACAGCAGTCACCAAAAGTAGTGTCTGCTTTTTACGGGGCACTCAAAGCCGGTGCTCTGGGACAACCCAAAGGGATGGAGTAGAGAGGGAGGTACGAGGGAGGTTCAGGATGGGGGCACACATGTGCACCCACGGCTGATTCGTGTTGATGTATGGCAAAAGCCACCACAATATTTGAATTAGCCTCCAATTAAAATAAATTAATTAATTTAAAACATTTTGAAAAGACAAAAAAAGAGCAGTGTCTGCTTTTTAAAAAGATACATTTGATAGTGTAAAGTAAGTTAACTAAGTATTGACTTTTGCTAGTACTTGCCGAGGAGGACTCTAAATGAATGTCAGATTAAAAAGACTTACAACAGCATATTACAATTGATTTGTCCTCTTAGGGAGGGTAAACATTTCCCCCTACAAGATTACTTCTATTATTTTCTTAATTCACTTTTTCAGAACACTTAGCAAAATTCAATCCAGGTCCAGTCTGTCTATATGCAAACTGGATTTGTGGATCTGAATTCATATTTTATTGTAAAACTAAAAAAGCATTCTTATACCCAGTATGGTATAATTACTCTAATATTCTCCAAGATTTCATCAGAGACTTCTTTCGGTGTTTAGGTGTCAAGATATTAATTGCTTTTTCCAATGTGCTGTGACCAACGTTTAATCAGTTTTCTTTAATGACTCAAGCAGGGAACTCAATGACTCTGTGAGTGGCAGAAGGAGATGAAAGAAGCTAGGTGAATTATCTCTTCACCATTCTCAATGATATTATATGATTTCGCAAGCTCAGACTTCTGCCCAAGTAAGCTATTATTCATTTACTTCATGGCCAGGAATGCCTAATGTCTCCAGGATGAAAAAAAATGATGTTGATGTTGTTACACAAGAACAGATGACTAGATAAATGAAGCAGAATAGAAGGTCCAGAAAACCATATATGCTTTCAATAGACTAATGTCAAAGGGGAAAGACGATCTTTCTAATAAGTGGCATCAATCAATGGATATACAAACGGGGAGGAAAAAACTTAACTCTCGACCTCATATCAGGTATGAATATCAATTCCAAAGGGAATACATTATTAATAATACCATTTGCAGCACCATGGATGGACCTAGAGATTGTCATACAGAGTGAATTGAGACAGAGAAAGAGAAATATTGTATGCTATTGCAATGAACTTATTTTACAAAATAGAAACAGACTCATAGGCTTAGAGAACAAACTCATGGTTATGACAAAGAAGGGATAGTTAGGGAGTTTGGGATGAACATGTACACACTGCTATATTTAAAATAAATAACCAACAAACATCTATTGCATAGCACAGGGAATTTTGCTTAATATTCTGTAACAACCTAAATGGGAAAAGAATTTGAAAAACAATAGATACACGTATATGTATAACTGAATCACTTTGCTCTATACCTGAAACTATCAAATTATTGTTAAACAACTATACTCCAATATAAAATAAAAATTTTTAAAAAGGAGTATAGATATGATCATGAAATATAAAACAATAAAGTTTCTTAAAGAAAGCATACATCATGACATTGGAGTCTGTAAAGATTTCTCAAACAGGACTCAAATTGCCAGTCATAACAGAAGAAAATGATACATTTCTATATTAAAATATAGAACTTCTATTGATCAAAAAGACACCATTAAGAGAGTAGAAAATGCAGCTCACAGAATGGAAAATCATATTTGTGATGTATATATGACAAATGACTCATTTCCAGAATTTGCAGAGGTCTACAAATTAGTAAGAAAAAAAGACAAAAGTAGGCCAAAAACTGGCAAAAATATGGACAGGCACTCCAAAATATGAAATCCAAATGGTCAATAAGCACACAAAAAGATAGCAAGTCTTATTAGTGACCATAAAAACACAAACTAAATACACAATGTGATACCACTACACACTGAACAGAACGGCTCAAATGAGAGACGGAAAATATCCATTTTTAGTAGGATGTAGAGCAACTGGAACTCCCATACATATACTGGTAATGGGGCTGTAGGTTGGTAGAACTGTGTTGGAAAACTTTTTAGCAGTGTCTGGCAGTGTTTGACAGAGCATAAGAACATCTCATGATTCAGCAATTTTATTCCTTGGTATTCCAGACCACCTGACCTGCTTCTTGAGACATCTGTATGCAGATCAGGAGGCAACAGTTAGAAATGGACATGGAACAACAGACTGGTTTCAAATCGGGAAAGGAGTACATCAAGGCTGTATATTGTCACTCTGCTTGTTTAACTCATATGCAGAGTACATCATGAGAAATGCTGGGCTGGATGAAGCACAAGCTGGAATCAAGATTGCCAGGAGAACTATCAGTAACCTTAGATATGCAGATTATACCACCCTTATGGCAGAAAGTGAAGAAGAACTAAAGAGCCTCTTGATGAAAGTGAAAGAGGAGAGTGAAAAAGTTGGCTTAAAGCTCAACATTCAGAAAACAAAGATCATGGCATCTGGTCCCATCACTTCATGGGAAATAGATGGGGAAACAGTGGAAACAGTGGCTGACTTTATTTTTCTGGGCTCCAAAATCACTGAAGATGGTGATTGCCACCATGAAATTAAAAGACGGTTACTCCTTGGATGGAAAGTTATGACCAACCTAGATAGCATATTAAAAAGCAGAGACATTACTTTGTCAACAATGGTCCATCTAGTCAAAGCTATGGTTTTTCCAGTGATTATGTATGGATGTGCAAGTTGGACTACAAAGAAAACTGAGCGATGAAGAATTGATGCTTTTGAATTGTGATGTTGGAGAAGATTCTTGAGAGTCCTTTGGACTGCAAGGAGATCCAACCAGTCCATCCTAAAGGAAATCAGTCCTGAATGTTCATTGGAAGGACTGATGCTGAAGCTGAAACTCCAATATTTTGGCCACCTGATGTGAAGAAATGATTCATTTGAAAAGACCCTGATGCTGGAAAAGATTGAAGGCAGGAGGAGAAGTGGGTGACAGAGGATGAGTTGGTTGGATGGCATCACCGACTCAATGGACATGTGTTTGAGTAAACTCCGGGAGTTGGTGATAGACAGGGAAGCCTGGCATGCTGCAGTCCATGGGGTCTTAAAGAGTTGGACATGACTTGGCGACTGAACAAGAGCACTCACCAAAAGACACATACAAGCATATTCATAGCCGCAAACTGGAAGCTACCCAAATGTCCATCAACATTAGAATGAATAAATGAACATAATGAGAACTAAGTCGCTTCAGTTGTATCCAACTCTTTGTGGCTCAACGGACTATAGCCTGCAAAGCTTCTCCATCTATGGGATTCTCCAGACAAGAATACTGCAGTGGGTTGCCATGCCCACCTCTAGTGGGTCTTCTTGACCCGAGGGACTGAACATGCATCTCTTACATGTTCTGCAATGACAGGTGTGTTCTTTATTACTAGCGCCACCTGGGAAGTCCAGAATGAATAAATAAGTTGTGCTATGTTTGCAATCAGTTAGTGCAATGAGGGAGAAAACTACAAACACACACCACAGCGTGGATGTTTTTTTACAATATTATGTTGAGTGACACAAGAGTACATACTGCATGAATGCATTTACACAAAGCTTGAAAACAGGACAAACTAATATATTCCCTGGAAAAAGGGTATGTGTGTGTGTGTGTGCGCATGTGCACACATGAGTGCTCAGTCATATCCAACTCTTTGCAACCCCATGGACTGTAGCCTACCTGGTTTCTCTGTCCATTGGATTTCCCAGGCAAGAATACTGGAGTGGATGACCATTTCCACCTCCAAGGATCTATCCACTCAGGGATTGAACCCATATCTCTTGCACTGGCAGGCATACTCTTTACCACTGAACTACCTGGTAAATAGTATAGATGACCTTATTTGCAAAGTAGAAATAGAGACACAGACATAGAGAACAAATATATGAGTATTAAGGGGAACGGGGTAATGGGAGGAATTAGGAGACTGGGATTGACACACATACACTGCTGATGTTATGTATAAAATAGATAACCAATGAGAATCTACTGTATAGCAAAGGGAACTCTACTCAATGCTCTGTGATGACCTAAATGGAAAGGAAATGCAAATAAGAGGGGATATATGCACATACATGGGCTTCCCATGCGGCACTAGTGGTAAAGAACCACCTGCCCGTGCAGGATATATAAGAGACATGGGCTCAGTCCCTGGGTTGCGAAGATGCCCTGGGAGGAGGGCATGCAACCCACTCCAGTATTCTTCGTGTCACAAGGAGTCTGACACGACTGAATCAACTTAGCATGCATGCACACATATGGATAGCTCAGTCACTTTGCTGTACAGCAGAAACTAACACAACATTGTAAAGCAACTATATTGCCAATAAAAATTAATTTTAAAAAGTCAGGATAGTCATTCTTCTTTGTGAGATTTTTACTGGAATGGGGCTTGAGGGAGGTTTCTGGGGTCCTTGTATGTCCTGTTTTGTTTTTTTTTTTTAATCAGGATGCTAATTACATGAATGTGTTCCATTGGTGAAAAAGCTTTCAGCCAGTCATGTATGATTTGTGCATGAAACTGCTTATAATTCATGCATATAACAAAACCTCACAGCATGCTACTTCATCATTTCCAGTTTATTCTCGATTATATTTGGAGAGGCAGATTTTACATGATAGCTTCAAACCAACCGTTATACGTTAACCAAATTTTACACAAGCCTTTTGAAAAAAGATCTAAAAATGTGCTTAGTTATTGGTATTATATAACATTGATCAAGCACCAAGAGTGTGCTGAGAGCTTTACAGAACAAACATAGAAAAGACAGTCCCTGCCTTCGAGGATCCCCACTCCTTTAGACTCTAAAGTTCAGAGTCGTGCACATAAAACTTCACCTAATATTTCACACCCCTTTATTCATAAGGCATAAATAAGGAAGTTTGTTGCATTTCTCCTTGTTAATAAATATCGAACACCCTTTTCCCCTATTATACCAACTATTATTAACATTGTTGCCTTTAAATACAAATTTCCAAGGTACAATATACAGTATACTCTGATTTGGTATTCACACAATTGAGCACAATCTTCTTGCAGGCTGGTTATAATATGAAACAGGTTGGATTTCAACGTTCACACATTTTTATACCTCTTAACAGAATTGTGTATTCTCGGCAGAGCTTTTTTTGTTAAGAAAAAGGAGGTGCCGTGCTCTTAAACTGATAAACTATAAACAAAGACAGCACTGCCTTGAATCCAATAAGGATATCAGAGCTTATGCAGGTTCCAAACAGTGACTTTCAGCACATCTATTAAGCCAGCCTTGCAGATACAAACCACATAGCTGCATGCCCTAAAATACTATCAATTTATGATCAGCCAGTAATGGGTGATACAAGTATGATTTGCTTTACTGTATTTTCCATTTAAAGAAGGTATTGGCATAAAATATCTGAAAACTGTGAGCTGGGAAATACACTTTGCTTCTCTGCAAGGCTGTGTTCAGAACCAATTCAGACTGAAAAAGAGGATGTGATGATTATGACTTTATTTGGATAAAGAGATCTAATTTTAAAATAATCCCTTGATAATGTCCAATGGTTCATTTTTTTTAAATGCAAGAGAACCAAACTGAATTTTTATAATATAATGATCTTCAGTTTAGGCACAAGAAATGGTACTTCATCAGAATATGCCAGATACGGTGGTAGAGGCTGTTGCCTACTACAGAAGTCAGGCCTGACCCTAGGTTGCCCACAGGGAGTTCATAGCAGCAGGAGATGAGAGGCAAATTTTAGAGGAATGGGTAGATGCTTCATTCCCATCCAGACTCTGGTCTTGACCCTTTCTGCAAACAGAGGGATGGAGGAGCTGGAGTGAGTCTAGAGGTCCAGGGAAAGAAAGCATAACAAGCTTGGGATCAATGGAGAGAAAGAAGCCAACTATGAACTTCATATTCTCTATACCCCAAGACTCCAAGCATCCATCAGGCTTCACGCCATGGCAAAAGTGCATAACTTGACACCAGACTCAAAGCTACTAAGCTAAGGACAATCGCTTTCCAGAGGAAATCCCCTTGCCTGGGGGTCATCGCTGTGTGGTCTCCTCCCAGGGAGGTGACCAGGTCTGGATGTTTCCATGATGCAGCAATAAGTGGAGCTGAATTTTAAAGCTACGCTGGACTTAGAGCAAGACTAAATTTCTTTGACTACCTCCCCAGATATGAAAAGTGTAGGAGAAAATTCTTCACTTTTATGCGTTGGGAGGGTGCTTATACTCACACCCTCCCCAGGGAGCTAGGCACGTGGCCCAAAGAGGGCCCTTTAAGAAGAAACTCACCCAAGGGCAGTGGCCATAGTGGTTTGGTCGATCTGGCATGATCCTACCTGGCAAATGAAGGAGTCTGAATGGGATTTGACAAATGTTTCTTAGCCTGGGTGACTGCATCTCGACTTCTCTGCAAATCACAGGGCAAGAGGTTGGCAACCTACCGACCTCTGCTGCTCTCGTGGCTTAACCTGTGATAAGGGGAGAGCGTCAGGGCTAGGGTGTTTTCTAGAGTGGTATAGGTTGGGAGGAGACTTGGGAACCCACAACTCCAGAGGGTATTAATCTAGAATCCCCTTGGGGCTGAAAGAAACAACCTTATTTAATGTGCCCAACCCAAAACAGAGCACCAAAAGACTAAATTCTGACAATAGACAGTAATATATATTAATATATTTTTCATTTTCAATTATAAATCCTCAGGTTTCCATACTAAGGCTTAAATTTCAGTCACCTAGTTGAAAATCTATACATAAACATGAGACTATAAATAGAGAACATGAAGACCTCTAAAAACGAAGGTTTACTACAGATGAGAGCATCCATCCTATATTTATTAACAACACAAAATGTTCTGACTCCCCTTTGGGGGAACAAGAGAATTAGACACAGCAAGCTAAGCAGTATTTGGAAGATTTTAGGATGGATGCTAAATTCCTATTGCTTTAAAATCTGAGATGCTTCCCAAACTCCCTTTTAGGAATTTATTCTATCATTGGGCTTCCCTGGAGGCTCAGACAGTAAAGAATCTCCCTGCAATGCGGAAGACCTAGGTTCAATCCCTAGGTCAGGAAGATCCCCTGGATAAGGAATGGCCACCCACTCCAATATTCTTGCCTGGAGAATTCCATGGACAGAGGAGCCTGGCGGGCTAGAGTCCATGGGATCCCAGAGTTGGATGTAGCTGAGTGACTAACAATTTCACTTTTCTTTCACTGGAGTGACAGGATCCTTACTGCCAACATTTATTTATATTCCACTTTGTTCTCGGAAGAATTAAGGTAGCTAGTTTTTGTCCATTGTTTTTCTTTAACCCATAACAAGACATTAGGATCTGACGCTGAAAAGGATTCTTTCTGTCCACTTATGTCAAAGCACCATTCAACAGGTGGAAACTGAGATCTAATTCTCATGAATGACAACAGCTTCCTTACACGGGAGAAATCTTGCTCTCAAGTTAATTAACAGAGAAGACAATAAACCAAAATCAGGTATTTAGATAGACATATAGATAGATAGATAGATAAACGGTTAAATAGATGATTATTTTTTTGCACTGCTGACAAATATTTGAAACTATGGAGTAGGTGCTGGAGTAGTTGAGAACACCTCAGAGCCTTTATCATATTATTGACAAGCTTTCAAAATCTTTTTAAAGCCATTGGAAATGGCTGGTATTATTGGTGCACAGCAACCACGGTTTATAGTTAGAAGGTCAAAGTTCTGCCATTGTCTCTACTCTTCAAGGCACAAGGACAAGTTCCAAAATCAACTCATGGTAAAAGGTAGAGGATCCATACTACCAGGAGATAGAAGATGGAGGAGATGACCCACACACCAAGGCAAGAATGGGAGGTCCTTTGGGATACCTTGACTTTCAGATGTTGAGCATACATCATTAGCGAGCAGCCCTCCCATGGCTTGGGGTGGCCATTGAAAGGTCTCCTAGCCTGAAGACCTTGGCCTATTAAGCAAAGAGGTCACTTCATGCCATGGCTGACTTGGCAGTCCAGTACCTTCCTTACCCTGGGCACCAGTACCTTCCTTACCCTGGGCACCAAGAAGGCCCGGAATGTTTCCATGAAGATCTGCAACAAAGAGCATTATGATGACAGAAGGGCAAATATGAAAAGTCAGTAGCCCTTGATTACAGTCAGCAGAGAAGTAAACAGTAACCCCCTATGGAAACATACCCTGTTACTTCACCTGCAATGGTCTAGGAACATGAAAAAAGAGAGAACCCAGGCTTTTCTTTCTCATCTTGCTCTCTCTTAGCTTTCCTTTAAAGAAGTATGTATTAACCATCTCCTCTATAGCATATTCGCCACCATGAATGGAAAGAATCCAACCAATTAATCTTCCTCTTTTTTTTTTTTTTGCCTGGATTCAGTTTGTATCTACTGGTCATCCATTACATTCTTTCGGTAGGAAAAGATATTGCACTTCTTAAAATTCATCCGTGTCATTAAGTCAAAGCTAGTAGGTAGGTAGACATCTTTCTAGAATGAATATTTTCTGAAGATCAGCATCAGCATTTGCAGAAAAGCTACCATGATTTCTGTTTCGACAAGTGGTGCCTGACCTGCCAAGTGATTTTAGACTACAGAGAAAGATGTCAGAGGTCACGACCCATTGGCAACATCGCCTCCAGCAGCTCATGATTTCATCGTGCAGATGGGCACGACGATCACCAGAATGACTGTGCACGCAGCCGCAGCAATCAGAGCCGCTATCTTGCAGACCTTGGCTCGTCTGAATTCGGCTTCTTTCCGTTTTAGCAATGAGTCGTAGCCCGGAGTATAAATGTCTTCCATCCAATACTCTAAGTTGTTTGGATTTAAAGATTCTTGAGTCTAAAAGTGAAAAGATGTTAGAAAGATGGTGAATATTTGTAAACAGGTTCATCACCCTTGAAGCATCTCAGCTGGTGCTTGAAGCACCTCGAAGCTGTCTGCAGCTGGCAGCGGTGTCCAAGCTGCCCACCAGCCCCTCCTGAGATGGACCACCAAGGACTCGGGGTCCTGCACACCCCAGATTGCACCTGCCCCCTCTTACTACAAAGGTCATGGTGGTCTCGACACAGGAAAACCCAGAGGTTTTCTGGGGACAAGCAAAACAGGGCCGAGACAAGTGAGAGTCTACATTTCAAGAGTGCGCAGCCAAGAACAGGCTGGCCTCACTGTCGGGGAAGCAGGGAGGGTCACTGACAGACATTCTCCACTTACAGTCCCTAAGAACAGAGCTGTTTGAAGCAAGGCTGTTCTATTACTCTGATTCACTTTCCAGTTCTTCAGAAAAAGCCTCTACTGAAAAATCAAAGGCACCTCCCACAGAAGCAGCTCAAACAAAACATAAAATATTTCCATCTCAAACATCTGTCTAGGCAGGTCAGGCCACTGCTCAAAGGCCAGGTCTACAGACTGGCGGCAGACCACCCCAGGCCAGGTGTGGCATCCCCAGTGGGACGCCCCTCCCTGACATTTTGTCTCCTTGTCTCCCTCAGATTAACGATCGTCTGCAAGAGAAATATCGTATTTAACCTGTGTTGCCCATGAATCTTGTTCTCTGCGGATGGCTATAATCTATTTTCATAAAGAAAAGCAGTGTTCTCATTTTACAGCAAGCATTTAATAATGTGAGTGGCACATAAAAGCGGCAACACATTGCGATTCCAAGTTGAGATCTCCTAAATCTCTGAAACACAAGCAAAATATCCATTTTGAAGATGTTCTCAGATTGGTCAATGCTGATAAAGATGGGTGTGTTACAAATTACGTACACACACACACAAAGAATTACAAAACGAATGCTTCCAAAACTTAAAAAAAAAAAAAACTCAGTGGTTCCAGGTTATTGGAATATTGATGATTTTCTCATCCACATTCGTCATTCTCCACCTGTCCTTCCAGAGCAGTTCTCTGTTCTCCAGGTTGCTCTGCCCACCCCTCTGCCCTGCCCAGATCTTGGTCCATATGGACGCATCCCTGGTGGGTTCCCTGGTGGCTCAGATGGTAAAGAATCTGCCTGCAATGCAGGAGACATGGGTTCAATCCCTAGGCCAGGAAGATCCNCCTTCCAGAGCAGTTCTCTGTTCTCCAGGTTGCTCTGCCCACCCCTCTGCCCTGCCCAGATCTTGGTCCATATGGACGCATCCCTGGTGGGTTCCCTGGTGGCTCAGATGGTAAAGAATCTGCCTGCAATGCAGGAGACATGGGTTCAATCCCTAGGCCAGGAAGATCCCCAGAGAAGGGAACGGCTACCCACTCCAGTATTCTTGCCTGGAGAATCCCATGGACAGAGGAGCCTGGCGGGCTACAGTCCACGGGGCCACAAAGAGTCGGACAAGACTGAGTGACTAACACACACACTGGTGAGTTCAGTTGGTGGAGCACCAGTCCTCAGGCTCCCTCTCTGATGGACTACATTTCTATCTGGCACCTGCTTTCACAGCTGTGGGTTCTGGTGGGTTTCAGAAATAGCTCCCATCTTTAGGCCTCCAGATCCAAGGGCAGCATCAGCCTCTCACTCATGCTGGTCCCTGGGTGCTTGCTGGGCTTTAAAGCCCACCTACACTGATGCCAACAGTCCCCTCCTCCCATTCCCATCCTTCCATGAGTCCGCCAGCTGCTTCCTGATGGGATGCTGACAGTCCATACGCCGTGAACCCCTCTGGCATCTCTATTGCTCTCCTGCTGCTAATGGCCTTCTAGTCCTGGGGCCAGCAGACACCAGCCCGGGAGCTAAATTCAGCCCAACACCTGCCTCTGTACAGCGTACAAGTTAAGAATGGTCCTCACATTTTTTTAATCACTGAAAAAAGAAAAAGAAAAGAAAAACAGGGATATGTGAAAATCATAGGAAATTCACAGCATCAAAAAAGAATGTTTTATCAAAACACAACCATGTCCAGTCATTTATTTAACACAAATTGTCCATGGCTGCTCAAGACTATTATGGGCAGAGCTGAGCAGTTGAAGCCTAGGGTGCTGCAGTCCATGGGGTCGCAAAGAGTAGGACACGACTGAGAGACTGAACTGAACTGAGCAGCTGTGATGAGGGAGATTGTAAGGACTGCTGGGTCTTAAGGTAATTACTCTCTGGCCCTTTAGAGGAGAGTTTGCCAACTTTTGTTCTAGTCTATTCAGTTGCTGTTTAGTCACTAAGTCATGTCCCATTCTTTTGTGACCCCATGGACTGTAGCCCGCCAGGCTCCTTTATCCATGGGATTTCCCAGGCAAGAATACTGGAGTAGGTTGCCATTTCCTCTTTCACAGGATCTTCCCAACCCAGGGATCGAACCCATGTCTCCTGCAGGGTAGATTGGCAGGCAGATTGTTTGTCATTGAACCAACCGGGAAGCCCTTTCCTGGGTAGATTTGCTTTATGTACTGTGATTTAGTCAGTGAAATAAACTATTCGTAATTAGTTTTTTTCAATAACTGCAAGCTCTCATGACACCCAGTAGCAGAGAGGTGATGCCAAGGTTTCACGGGACCCAGAGAGCATCTTTGATTGACAATTACACCTGCTGAACACTGGAAATGGAAACGGTATCTTTGCTGTATCCTCAAGGTGCTATTCCTGGTGAATTTATATCTTGTAGCCAAGAGACAGCAAGAAGATGTTCCAGATGCTGAGGCTGCCCTAAGACAGTACCTGGGTCTCTGCAAAGTGATGGAAACAAGGAGGGTGTTGCTTTTCTGCCTTTACCAAGTTCCTGATACCTATTCTACTTTGCTGCAAACACCCTCGAAAGGCTATGAAACTCCTTGCTGTCTTACATTTTGTGAGACTAGATATATTATCCTCTACTTTTTAAAGTGATGTCACCTGAAGCTCTCTAAAGATCTTCAACTTTTTATAATGTCACCATTTGTGGTTATAAATATTGGCACTTCAAAATCACATATATCTGTAAGAGCACTTCTCTCAGACTCAGCCTTCTGGATGTTAAAAAGATGTTTCTCAATCTATGATTCATTCAGTTAACTGACCATGTCAAGGTCACCCCATGATACTGGTGAGACACTGATTATTCCTCCAGGTGAGTCACTCATACCTCCAGGTCTTCCCTGATTCGTGGCATCCTGATACTCACAGAGCACAGTGGGTACCCATGGCAAAGTGTTAGGACCACCTCCAGGAGAATAGAATCCTATACAGCCTGCTTGCCAGCAGGGTGGTAACAGGAGAGGACGTGGCCTGAAGGGTCAAGTGATAAGCAGCAGGCATGTGGACATAAGGTGCAGGAGGGGACAGGGGCCCCGGTATCTCCAGGGTCACCCTGATAGCACCACCCACTGACTTAGGATTTGGCCAGAGACGCTCCTCCCCATAACTGCTGTCAGTTAGGGACCAACATGAACAAATGTCATCGCGGTCACTTTAGTGACATGAAGCCCCACTATACTCTTATCACCAGAAAAATGAAATGGTGATGAGGCAACATAAGATGAAAGAACAGAAGTCTTATTGCTGGAGAGTCTGACAGGAATTCAGACTTGTTGGACCTGCAGCAAATTCTTGAGTTTCTTGGGCCTCAGTTTCCTCATTTACCTGCTTGAGATGAACATCATCACTCCAGCCTGCACGCCACTGCATGTTGCATGAGAGACTGTGGTAAAAAAAAGCACCACACAGGGGCTTCCCTGGTGTCTCAGTGGCAAAGAATCCACCTGCTAATGCAGGAGACGTGGGTTCCATCCTTGGTTCGGGAAGATCCCATATGTGCAGAGCAACTGAGCCCGTGTGCCCCAACTATTGAGCCTGTGCTCTAAAGCCCACGCATCTCAATTACTGAAGCCCGCATACCCTAGACTTCAGGCTCCACAACAAGAAAAGCCACCACAATGAGAAGCCTGCACACTGCAACTAGAGAGTAGCCCCTGCTCACCACAACTGAAGAAAAGCTTGTGCAGCAACAAGGACCCAGCACAGCCCAAAACAAATAAATTAAAAAAAAAACACACACCATATAGAGTTGATTGATTTCAGCATCCTTTCATCAGCCTAAATACCTTCTCAGTCCCTGATTAATGCCAGGTACTTTAAATACATTCTTCTCATGTCTCACAACAACACAAGTTAGAGATCATCATGGACAGTTAACAGGTGAGGGAACCACAGCTCAAACAGGTGAATGTTCCAGGCTGACAGCAAAGGACCCCTGGATGAGAACCTGCACTGTGGGAAAACACCTTGCTTTTCTCACCACCTTACTGCCCCTCCTGCAGACTCTTGGCTTCAGAAAGAGACCATGTCAAGGGGTACCTTGTCATATCAGCCTCCACCAGCATCTCACCAGCTGCCCTTTAAGTGGTGGGGGCATTCAGGGACCTGGAAGTACGTGACTGGCAGCAATAAGACAATGACCTCGCCGCCCACAGATCTAACCGGCAGGTGAAGGCAAGGTGCTTCCCTGCTCCCAAGATAATGCAGACACACAGATAGACGCAGCGTGGATGGAACCACCAAGATGCAAGTGTGGCCAAAACCCAGCCCTGCCTGTGGTTGAACAGCAAAAACACCCTCTAGCCACAATTGCATTCACAGAGTTTCCAGCGGTGGTGCTTACCTGGGGCTGCTCCGTACGGAAACATAATCCATAGCTTGGTTCCCACAAACATGCTTATCCCACGGGCTACATGTGGAAGGAGAAATCAGGCTTGTGTTCCATTAACCAGTTGGGCTCAAGTCTTAGGAGCAAGCATGAGAATCTGCACTTGGTACAGAGTCTTAAACGCAACGTTAGCAAATTGATGGCCAAGGTCAATCCACGAATGAAGCATACCTGTTGCTAAATGTTTACAAGCCAATAAGCAACATAGCAATCCCCTGGTTACACATCTCTGCCTTATGATATATTCAGGTTCAGTGTCCCATGGTGGGGACCAAGGGAGCTGAAGCGGAGGGAGTGAGTGGCTAGGGCATCCTTCATCTATTTCTGCATCCACCGTGGTGTGGCCAGGCTTCCCCTACCCCACCCTACCCTGGGCAGAGAGGCTCACCTGCAGGTCCAGGGCTGTCAACTTGCCCTTGTCACCCGAATTGCGTGCATACTCCTCGATGGTCCAGGAAGGCTGGCCCCGCTTCACCTCTGCCAGCTCCGTGAGCCGCATGTCCGTGTACAGAGGGTTGCTCTTCATGTGGGCCTTGAGAGAGGCGGGGTAGGGGTGAGGGCTGAACACCTGCTCCACCAGGAAGCCGTCCTTGGGCTGCTTGGGCAGGCGGTGCTGTGGGGGGATGTCGTACTGCCTGTCTGCCTGCAGAGGGGCACAGAGAAGTCCAGGAGGCCACACAGATGTGGTCAGATGTCACACTGGGCAGACCCCAGCTTTTCATCACTAGGTGCTGCCCAGGTAGCAACATGCAGTTATTCATGAGCAAATAGAAGGATTGCCTGTACTGGGAGACATTTACTAGGAAAAGCTTACGACATTAATACTACTCATATGACCCAACATTTCTGTGCCAGAAAGAGACAATTTTATCTAATCTTCACACCATGACTACTACTAACACACATTATTCTGGTAAGGAAAAGGAGACCAGAAAGACTCAGTAATTTACTCCAGGGAGCACAGCTGCTAACGGCAGGGAGGTGGAATTTAAATTTGGCATCTGGCTTCAGAAAAGCCTTGCTTAACCACTGCATAGTACCGCCCCCTCTTTCTTTCCTTCCTTCTTTCTTATTTCTGCCACACTATGTGGTATGACAAAATCTTAGCTCCCCAACCAGGGATCAAACCCATGCCACTTGCACTGGAAGCACAGTCTTAACCAGTGGACCACCAGGGAAGTCTCTGCCCCCCCTTCCTAGTACCAATTTCTACTTGGTCCTGAGGAATAAAAGATATGGGTATTTTCCCCAAGGAACTGGCCGAAACCACGGATGACACCCTGCTTCTTTGGGTGGAAGAAGCCAAGTTGGAAAGGACATGGTGAGAGCCTCCACTGGTTTTCAGGAACATCTGCTCAGCCTTCAAGACAGGGAACGGTCTGGATCGCAGTGTGGAGGCAGGAACCTGCCTGACACCACTGGCATCACTGATGTTCTCAGTCCCTAGTTATGAACCTGGGGCTCTGCTCTCCATGAACCCTGTTATAACCCAGGTCTTCTGATAACTTCTAACTTCAGGCCCTCAGATCTCTGCACACATGTCACTTCCTCCAGGAAGCACTCCTTGACCCACCAAGACCAAGTCAGTGCCCACCTATGAGACCCCTTCAGACTGTGTACGGAGCTCATAGCCAGCACTGTCCCACTGAACTATGATGGCCTGTCCATCTGTCTGTCTGTCTCCTCCACTGGACTGTGAGTTCCTCAAGGGCAGAGGACTATCCTGAACACTTTTCAATGCCACATTTGGCAAAGTCACACCACTAAGGAGAAGGTGCTCCAAGCTTTATAAAAGGGATGGATACAAGCACTATGGGGTTTTCTAGGTGGTGCCAGTGGCAAAGAACCTGCCTGCCAATGCAGGAGATGTAAGAGATATGGGTTCAATTCCTGGGTTGGAAAGATTCCCTGGAGAAGGGAATAGGTACCCAGTCCAATATTCTTGCCTGGAGAATCCCATGACAGAGGAGCCTGGTGGGCTACAGTCCAGAGGGTTGCAAAGAGTTGGACACAACTGAGCACATAACGCAAGCAAGCTTTTCTGACCTGGAAAGTTACCCACTGCCAACACTTGCCCCCACTGCTTCTACCAAGGAGCTGCTGCTTGTGTCCTAATCCAACAGTTCATATGTATACCTAAGATAGTTTAAAAATAAAAGCTGATATCTACTCTGCACAAAGATGACTAAAGGAGGGAAATCAGAGACCAGCAAGAAGCCCCTGGGAAGCTTTCAGATGCTTTTGAATTAGGCCTTAATTCTGGGGGCTAGCCAACCATCTCATCCTCTGCCACCCCATTCTCTTTTTGTCTTCAATCTTTTCCAGTGTTGGGGCTTCCCTGGTGGCATAGAGGTAAAAAATCTACCTGCAATGCCAGAGACCCAGGTTCAATCCCTGGGCTGGGAAGATTCCCTGGAGAAAGGAATGGCAACCCACTCCAGTATTCTTGTCTGGAGAATCCTATGGACAGAAGAGCCTGGCAGGCTACAGACCATGGAGCCAAACAGAATCAGACACGACTGAGCAACTAAACAATGACAAAAACAACAAAGCTGTCACCCAGTTACGTGACCTTAAGTGGGCATTACCTCTTTAGACTTCCGATGCCAGTCTTTACTGTCTCCAGGACCTCGCTCTTTGATCTCCTCCTCACTGATGCCCATGCGGTTGGAGTAAGTGATGGTGCGCCAGTCCCTGGGTGAGTTGGAGATGCTGGCAATCTTGGATTCTGTGGCACTGTTCTCCTCCGTCAGGGACCTGGAAGACGGCCTAGTGAAGAGGCTTTTTTTTAAGGCCTGGACACGAAGGCTTTCACTGTTGCTCCCACTGGCATCTGAGCAGCACCAGTCAGCTGTGTTCTCCAGCTTGGGCCCGTGGGCACCCTTGTGGGCACGGAACATCCGGGGTGAGGCACTCTCGTCAGATGGAGCCTCACTGGTCAGAGAATTGAGGTCAATCTGCACGCTCACCTTCTCGGGCTGCTGCATCTTCTGGTCTAGTTTATTGAGCTTCCCTAGGACCTGGGAGATCTCCTCACGCACACCCGACAGTGACTCGAGCTTCCGTTCAATCTCCCCGATCCTGAGCACCAGCTTGCACACGCTGGTCTTCAGCTCCTCTTCTGAGTGGTGNGCTGCATCTTCTGGTCTAGTTTATTGAGCTTCCCTAGGACCTGGGAGATCTCCTCACGCACACCCGACAGTGACTCGAGCTTCCGTTCAATCTCCCCGATCCTGAGCACCAGCTTGCACACGCTGGTCTTCAGCTCCTCTTCTGAGTGGTGGCTGTTTTCTGGCCGGCTGCCCTTCTCCCCTTGGCCGCCAGGGAGCCCATTGGCGATTCTGGTGAGGTGATGCTCTGGTGAACTATCACAGTCTGACTTGTGAAGCTGAGATAGGGACCCTGTGCTGTTGTAGCAGGATGACTGCATGACCCCCGTCGAGCCGCTGATGCTCATGTCATCAAGAAACCGGAAGATGTCGCTGATGTCATCACTGACCACCTCGGAGTCATCATCGGAATGCTTCACGGCATGCCGGTCACTGTACTTGCCCTGCCCAGGAGTGCACAGGTCCTTGCCTTTTTTGGGCTCCAGCACATGCAGATCAGTCTGGGTGCCCACGCTGCTGGTGTCTGAGCTCAGCTGCCCACTGGTGCAGCTGATGCTCTTGTCTTTAAATTTTTTGACTGGTTCATGCTTCTCCAGGTCCACAGGGGACGGGATCTCTTTAGATTTGAGCCCATTGGGCTTTGCTGAGTAGCCAACTGGGAGGATGGGCTGTTGATCCTGTGGTGTCAGGTAAGCGGGGCATCTGTCCGGGGTTGGAAAATTGGGTGTCTGACTGCTGGAATTTGGATAACGGAGCTTCTCCTCAGAGGGGTTTCTGTTGAAAAAGGACCGTTCAAAGTCAGGAACTTCTTCAGTGTTGAGGCTCCAGCTTTTGGCCGGCCAGGGGGTCTGCTTGCCTGATTTGCCAGGACAGCGCCGGGCCTCCTGGGTCCCCATCACTGGAGTGGGTCCAAAATACGTGGAGGCTTGAAGGTCATCTAAGCTCTCGTGCTTTGCCCGCCTCTTGTCAGGAACCGGGGAGTACTCGGGGTTCAGGTACTGGCTGCTGTAGGGCATCTCAAAGCTGTGATGGGGGAAGGGCGTCTTGTGGGACTCCTTGCGGCCCTGGGATTTCCTGTGTTCACCCTCAGCCTTGTTGGCTGGGCTGGCCAACCCGGGGGACACAGCCATCAGGTTGTGAAAGTCCTCTTTGAAGATGTTCCTTTTCTGGACACAGGACTGGACCACGAAGGGCTCGTCATTGGAGATGAAGTTCTGCTTGATGCCCTGGGGAAGAGGCAGGGAGTCCTGATCAGACATGGACTCGCTCTCGAGGTTCATGGGGAAGTAGGTTCTCTGCATCTCGCAGGGCTGGGGGCTGGCCACCGAGTATGGGGCCAGAGCCTGCAGCCTGTCCAGGGAAGCTGCCCGGTTTTTCACGTCTTTGCTGACCCCCAGCAGGAAGTCGGGTTCAGAGGCAGGAATGAACTGTGGACAATCCTTGCAGTCCACCTTTCTGCACTTGGATGACTGGCGGGTGGGGTAGCCCCGGCTGAAAGGCCGGTCACTCAGCTCACAGTTGAGGGGCTCGCACTCTGCCGCGCTGCAGATCTCCGTGTCTGAGCGGCACAAGTCAAAAGAGGCATCTTTCTTGCGCATCTTCTGCCGGCCTCCAGGCAGCTTCTCCTTGGCGGCACCCCCATTCATCTGGATCAGGTTGAATATAGTCACGATGTCCGCAGCCACCATGATTTTCTTGGACTGCTGGTTGTTTACAGCGCATTTCATCTTGTCTTTGAATAACGTGGCTGGGAAGTTGGGGTCAAGACAGGCCGTATAGAAGAGCACGCTTCTCAGTTTTGCGAGCTGGGACAAATCAAAGCGGGCGCACAGGGATTTGCAGAGGTCCTGGTAGGAGACGGTATTTTGCTTGCTGTCTAATTCCTCCAAGATCTTCACCAAGAAGAGGGACGTTTCCTGGTTGGTCTCCATGGCTTAGAATTTCATAGGCTAGCTGGCGACACTGGAAACTTCGAGTCAGTTCTGCA
The DNA here is from genome assembly GCA_006410635.1 of Cephalophus harveyi. NCBI lineage: Eukaryota > Metazoa > Chordata > Mammalia > Artiodactyla > Bovidae > Cephalophus > Cephalophus harveyi. Next base: position 54,524 of record SJYT01078194.1, read on the forward strand.
AGACTGATAATATGGAAAAATAGTAGGGAGGGGAAAAGAGGATTAGAAACATCAGTAGAGTTTTAAGTCAAGCTGGTCCTGAACCACATAAAGAAATGCAAGGAAAGACTTTTTAAAGCTTAGAAATGTTGTAAATGCTTTAAAAATATTTATAAAATCATAATTCCCTTCCAAGGAAGACTGGACCTGGAAACTGGGAAATCTAGATTTTCATCTTAACCTATTGTTTAGCACTTAGATGCTGGGCAAAGGCTTTCAACTTTCTGGGGAACTACCTAAATACATTATGAATGACTAAAGGAAATCTACCTAAAGAAATTAAGGATGACTTTGATTTTGCATAAAAACGTTCACTGTGTACATGTGCAACTGATTCACTTTGCTGTACACCTGAAACACAACATTGCAAATCAACTATGCTCTAATAAAATATTCTTTTAAATAGTTACAATCATAAATAGATGCTCATTACAATGGTAATTATAATAATGAAAAATAAAACATCTTAAATATCTGAATATTCAGTTCAGTCACTCAGTCATGTCCAACTCTTTGCAACCCCATGAATCACAGCACGCCAGGCCTCCCTGTCCATCATCAACTCCCAGAGTTCACTCAAACTCACATCCATCGAGTTGGTGATGCTTTCCAGCCATCTCATCCTCTGTCGTCCCCTGCTCCTCCTGCCCCCAATCCCTCCCAGCATCAGAGTCTTTTCCAATGAGTCAACTCTTCACATGAGGTGGCCAAAGTACTGGAGTTTCAGCTTTAGCATCATTCCTTCCAAAGAAATCCCAGGGCTGATCTCCTTCAGAATGGACTGTTTGGATCTCCTTGCAGTCCAAGGGACTCTCAGGAGTCTTCTCCAACACCACAGTTCAAAAGCATCAATTCTTCGGCGCTCAGCTTTCTTCACAGTCCAACTCTCACATCCATACGTGACCACTGGAAAAACCATAGCCTTGACTAGATGGACCTTTGTTGGCAAAGTAATATCTCTGCTTTTGAATATGCTATCTAGGTTGGTCATAACTTTTCTTCCAAGGAGTAAGCATCTTTTCATGGGTAATACATAAATAAAGCAGGCTATGATATACAGTGATTTCTTACAAACATTAAAACTACATTAATGTAGGACTTCCCTGGTGGTATAGTGGATAAGAATCCTCCTATCAATGCAGAGGATATGGGTTAGATCCCTGGTCCAGAAAGATTCCACATGCTGTGGAGCAACTAAGCCCGCACACCACAACTAGTGAGCCCCCATGCCCTAGAGACTGTGCTCTGCAACAAGAGAAGTTACTGCCGTGAGAAGCCGGTGCACCACAATGCAGAACAGATTCTGCTCACTGCAACTAGAGAGAGCCTGTGCACAGCAACAACGACCCAGGGCAACCACAGAATAAATAAATTACATTAATGTATATCCTTACAATGGAATACTACTCATCAATAAAAAGGTACAAATTACCAGTACATGTAGTAAATGACATGAATGAATCTGAAATGTATGGTGCTTGAATGAAAGAAGCCAGACTCAAAAGGCTACCTATCTTGTGGTGATTTTGTCGCTAAGTCATGTCCAACTCTTGTGAATCCATGGACTGTAGCCTGCCAGGCTCCTCTGTCCATGGGATTTCCCAGGCAAGGATACTGGAGTGGGTTGCCATTTCCTTCTCCAGGGATCTTCCTGACTCAGGGATCAAACCCTGAAGGAGATCGAATCTCCTTCACTACAGGCAGATTCTTTATCAATTGAGTCACCAGGGAAGCCCCTCTTATTATACGGTTCCATTTTTATTATATTCTGAAAAACAGATCCGTGGTTGCCAGACACTGGATGTGAAGCAAGGTGTAGGCAAAATGGCAAGGTGTAGACAAAACTCCATTCTGGATGATGGAGCTCTTTCACATCTTGATTGGAGTGATGGTTACATGTCTCTCTGCATTTGTCAAAACTCACAGAACTGTGGGCTAAAACGTGTGAATTTTACTTATGTAAATTATATCTTAATTATAAAATTACACATTGGAGACTTTTGATGACAAAGGAAAACTGAGGAACTGAGTGAAAATGTAAAAATGAATCTGTATCTGTAGTAAGATTTTAATTATATAAAATTATATCTTTTTGGAAATGAAACTGAAAGAAAATAATATACACTAAAATGTTAATGGCTGTTACCTTTGGATTGCAAATATAGATTTTCATTCTGAATTAGTCATCTTTGTTTCTCAATATTTTATTATGCAAATTTTCAAACATACAGCGAAGTTGAAAGAATTTTACAGTGAACACTCATATAACCACCATCTGGATTCCACCATTAACATTTTACTATATTTGCTTTATCATGTATCTATCCATCTACCCTTCATGAAGCCATCTTATTTTTTTAAATGCACTTCAAAACAAATTGCAAACATCTGTGCACCTCCCCCTAAAGATTTCACTGTGCCTATAATTAACCTAAGTCCAATAATTGTTTACAGTTTCTCTTTTATTAATAAGATTTACATACAATGAAGTGTACAAAATTTGTGTGTATTTGCTGAAGTTGTAACAAATGTGTGTGCCTGTGTTAAAAGCAAAACCCCTATAAGATCTAGAATGTTCCCACTGCCCCCAAAGTCCCTCATATCCCTTTCCATTCAATGACAGTTATTTTTTATAGGTAATGTTAATATTTTCTTCATAATTTTCCTTCTTTTCCAAAATTCCTACCATGACCACACATTATCTTTTGCCATCACCAAATCAACACAGGAGACGTTAAGAGATGTGGGTTCGGAAGATTCCCTGTAGGAGGGCATGGCAACCCACCCCAGTATTCTTGCCTGGAAAATCCCATGGACAGAGGAGCCTGGAGAGCTACAGTCCATAGGGTCGCAAAGAGTCGGACATGGCTGAAGCGATTTAGGACACACACATACAAACAAAAATCTTATTTTGAAGTGGAAAGAAAAATCTACATTAATGAAACTTGGGTGGAAAAATGAAAAGCATCAAGCCAAAAGCTTAACAAAGCATTACAAGAGAAAGTAAACTTCTCACGGATAAATATGGACCCAATTTCTGAGATTTATAAGGAAATATCAAATTACACATGAGAACCTTGCCAATCACTACTTAGCAAAGGCATTTTGACAATTGACTTATAGATTGTCAAGTTGACTTGGCCCATACACAGCCATGAAGCTTCCCAAGTGGTGCTAGTGATAAAGAACCCACCTGCCAGTGCAGGAGGGGCAAGAGACGTGGATTCAATCCCTGGGTCAGGAAGATTCCCTGGAGAAGGAAACGGCAACTCACTCCAGTATTCTTGCCTGGGAAATCCCATGGACAGAGGAGCCTGATGGGTTACAGTCCACGGGGTCACAAAGAGTGGGACACAACTGAGAGCACACACAGAGCCTGTTTTCTAGGGGAACAGTGTCTTTTTTAGGGGTTAACTTTCAGCTGCTCTGGACCACGGGTTCTCTCTCCATCCTGAAGGCAGTGTTCCCAATGAGAATCTATACCCTCTCTCCATGAATGTCTGCAGGGACACGCAGAGATGAGTGGCCTGGATTTTCTTGTATGGAAAAGGCAGTTGAGCCCTGAGAGGCTCTGCTCCTGCCCAGAACAAGTCACAGGGAAACCCCCATTTCCCTACACAGCTCTCCTTCCCTGCCCCATCTGCCCACTTCGTCTGATGGGAGTGCTGCGTGTCAGGATGTTCTGGTTTGTTCCAGGTGGGGACAACCTGCCAAGCTCAATCTTCAAGGAAACAGGCACAGAAACCTGAGCAGAGGACAAATGAATATAAATACTGAGGGAAGAGCAATTACAACTCAGGCACATCAGATTTTATATGCAGGGGACACAAAGCACTTTCAGAAATTCTAGAATTATTTCAGAGATTTCTAGAATTCTTGTAACAATCTTAGGAGGCTTCTTTCACTATAAGTTTCTAACAGACCAGCAAACAAGTTCGGAGCCCTGCAAGTAGCAAGCAGGAGCAGCAAGGATCCTCAGAGCTGGACTTGCAGTCCAACCCCATGGACCTCCCCCAAACCCAAGACCCCACTTTCCTGTGAGACTGTCTCAACTTTCTATTCTACTTTATGTGGTGAAAATTCTACTAATCCCAGGTCAAATAAGAACTTGGAAAATCAAGCCCCAGCATCTCCTGAAGTGAATAAAGGCAACACAAGTGGGATTTGTCTAAACCAGAGTTGTTTTCTATTAAGACTGAAATTTAAGGGATTATGAACGGCTGGCAGGGTAGGCAGGTGCCCCTGTGCCAATGGACACATGCCTGCTGCGTGCTTAAGATGATTAATCACCGCAGATAAATCCATGTAGATTTTCTACAATGTGCCAATGAATGCCAGAGAGGAATAAGGAGCAAAAGAGAGGCCAATAGAAAAACAATTTCTAGGCTCTGTGACAGTGCAATAGGATCCGGCCTGCAGCACACGGTCCCTGGCAGCTACCTCCTCAGGTCACAAAACAGCTCTGCAGTGTGGGAAGAGTGCTCCCATTTAGCAGATGAGGAAACTGAAGAGAGGGGAGGGAATGTGAGCTGCCTGGGGCCCAAATGGACCACAGCCTGGGTTGAGGATGCTATGGGCAGAGGAGCAGGCTCTGTCTTGTGCCAGGAGGAGGGAAAGCATCACTGTCAAGGGACAGAAGTGAATTGGTGTGGAGGGACTGCTGAGCAGGACAGGTACTGCAGCCAGACCACCTACTATGTGCCGGGGCTTCACAGAGAACGTCCACAGCAGCCTGGAGGGTGCAGCACCACCACTCGGACACCTGTGCAGGAGGATGGGGGAAATGAGGCCAGAGGGAGAAGGAAATGCCGGGTCTGAAGCCAAATTTGCTGAATGCGGGATCCTGGATGCTTCTCTTAGTGATGACAGAGCAAAGAGGAAATATCAGCCCGAGATCTCTGGGGGCTAAGCAAATCTGCCGTGGAAGGTGCACAGGTGTGTGCACACGGAGACATACACGCAGTTACACACAGAGACACACACAGGCACACTCATACATGTTCACACACAGAGATACACAGACATGTTCATACACTCACACACATTCATGCAGACACTCTCATACATGTTCACACACAGAGACATATACACATAGACACACATTCACACAGACACACCCATACACTCACACACATTCACACAGAGACACACAGACACGTGTCACTCACACAGTGTCACTCAAGACACTCAACACACATTCATACAGATACACTCATATAATCATACCTGTTCACAGAGACACACAGACACACTCATACACTCACATTCACATAGAGACATACTCACAGACACACTCGCATACTCACACATGTTCACACCCAGAAACACACCCAGACACACTCAAACATTCACACACATTCATACATACAAGTCATCTGAGCAGTAGTATGTACACTGAGCAAGGGACCACCTTGATCCCCCAGGCCAAGCCCCTCCCCTTTACAGACTGGAAAATAGGGCCGAGCACCATCATTTTTCAAAACTACATGGAGAGCTAGTGGCATAATCAGCCCCAGGTCGCAGGGCTCCTGACACCTTGCCAGTTTCACAAGTGTCTGTGCAGAAACTGTCAGGCCTCAGAGAAGCAGAAACCAGAGGCTGGGGACCTCGGGAGAGTGAGATGAGTCCCAGCCTCTGGGAAAGGCCAGTTTTGCCAAGGAGGCACCATCGGCAATGTCCTCGAAGACTGGAGAGGGGAGGGTGTATGATGGTCTGGTGGAAGGAGACTGAGGGAAGATTCCAAAGCAGAGGGCACAGGCATGAAGGGGTGACGTGGTAGAGTCTGTCTGTGTGGTCAGGATAAGCAGGGGAGCATCCAGAGAAGGCAGGGTGCTCAGTCTGGGCTAGGTGTCTGGACTCAATTCTGCAGGCAGTGGAAGCTGGGAGCAGTGACAGAGCAGGTACCAGAAGGGCTGGACCTGCAGCTCAGATGAGCATTTGCCCACAGGATGCACAGACTGGGGCCCACATTCTCTCGTCTGCAACTCCTCCTGCATACACACAGCCAGGAGGAGAACTCCAGGCTTTTCCATCTCCGGACACATGGCTATTTCCACCACACATCTACAGCTTCGGGAAGGACCAGAATCAGATTCTGGACTTTTCCCCACTCTCTCATGACGCCACGTGTGATTCTCATGTTGTGCTCCAGCTTGACTAATGCAGCTGTCCAGTCTATGAGGCTCAAATGAATGTCCACCTTTTCATAACCTGATGCATTTGTAACTGCTCAAAGTGTTGACATCAGATGTTGATCAAAACGGAGAAGAAGAAAAGGACATGATTTAGGACTATAACTTGCAGAACTGCCACATGAATCTTCGGACAGAAGACAAGCCCTCTGAATTTCATCTCCACCAACTCCCTTAAAGCTTTCATCTTTTCTTTTGCCAACCAATCCAAAAATCTGATGAGGACAAATGATACAAACCTTGAGCTGGAGGAGCAAAACTTGGTTATAAGGTGTTCTTATTAATGCTTTCCCAGATGCAATGACATATTGATCTTTCCAACACTGAAACAATGTGCCAAGATGCAGTGTGGGCACAGTGTCCTCACTTTACACTCATGAAAAGCACAACAAAGAGAATTTCTCTGCAGCATCTGGGTATTGGCCTGGCTTGTTGTTTTGGATTTTGGTGTTTTTTCCCCAGGATGATGGATGCTACTGTGATTCAATGAAACTCTGGATTCAATGAAACTATTAAAAGAAGGCATTCATCTAGGAATTTAAAATTTATGGATGGGAATTTCTACCTCCCTTGTGTCACCTGCAATAAATTTCTAACTGAAAGGACGCCCCTTTCTCCCTTCACGGCAGTTTTCCTCCACAAAACTGCTAAAGAGGGCAAGTGAAAATTACAAATAAGATGACAGAAATGTTTCCAAATACATCATACAGAATAAATGTAAACACGCTAAATTTACTGGTTTTGTTGTTATTGTTCAGTTGCTAAGTCACTAGGTTGCTTTGTGACCCTACGGATTGCAAAATGCCATTCTTTTCTGTCCTTCACCATCTCCCAGAATTTGCTCAAACTCATTTTCATTAAGTCAGTAATGCCATGTAACCATCTCATCCTCTGTTGTCCCCTTCTCCTCCTGCCCTCAATCTTTCCCAGCAAAACGTGGTCCTTTTCCTGACAAAAAACTGTCCACTGGATAAGGGGATGGGAAACCACTTCAGTATTCTTGCCTTGAGAACCCTGTGAACAGTATGAAAATTTACTGGTTAAAAGACTGTGACTCTCAAAGTGGATTTAAAAAAACAAACAAACAAAACAATTGCAGTCAAATGCTACCTATAACAGGTATACCTAAATGCTGTCACAGGAAGGATGAAAGTATGCCAATGGGATAAGAAAATATCAGTCAAAACCACATCAGAATATAGTTGGTAGCTTTTACAGGCAGATTGGCATAATAGTTAAAGGTCATAGACTCTGGAGCTCAATTGCTTAAGTTCAAATTAAAGCTCTTCCACTTACTAGCTGTGTGACTTGAACAAATTCTCTTTGTCTCAGTTTCCTCGGCTGTAAAAGGGGAATGATAATAGTATCTACCTTTTGTTATATATATTAGTGTCTGGTGAACATTAAGCAATTTGGCAATAGTGGCAAGGCTCAAGTTAAACAAGGGATTCCCTAGTGGCTCAGACGGTAAAGAATCTGCCTGCAATGCAGGAGACCTGGGTTCAATTCCTGGTCCAGGAAGATCCCATGGAGAAGGAAATGGCAACTCACTCCAGTATTCTTGCCTGGAGAATCCCATGGACAGAGGAGCCTGGGGGGCTACAGTCAATGGGGTCCCTAAAGAGAAGGACATCATAGAGCAACTAACATTTTATATAAAAAGGAAGGTACACAAACGTATACGGAAATGATTCATACCATATTTAGCAGAGAGTTTCCTTTGGAGAGAAAGAAGGGGAAGGAAAAATGCAGTTTAAGGTCTAAAATTAAATCTCAATGTTAAGAGCTGTCCTGTAAGGATCTAGTCACAAGTTCCTCTCCCCACTCTGCTCCCAGATAGGATCCTGGAGCGAGACAACTCTTCTTGTCAAGGGGATCTGGCAGTTTCTACTTTTCCCCAAGCAGCAAGTGTTGGTACCCTGCAAGCCCAGGGATATTCAAATAAGCCAATCACAGCCTCCTATGGAAACCAGGGGTCCCCTCACCCCTTTGTTACTATGAAGCCTGCCCTCAACAGACCATGTGTGTTCACTCTGCTCCTGAGTCAATCCCTGTGTGGTCCTGAATGATGTGCTGCGTCCTCCCCCTAGACTATGAACTATGTGGTTAATGAGCTGCTGTTGGTAGAGAACAGACTTATGGACACGGGTTGGATAAGGAAGGAGAGGGTGGGCTGAATGGAGAGAGTAGCATGGAAATATATACAGTACCATATGTAAAGGGCTTCCCTGGTGGCTCAGATGGTAAAGAATCCGCCTACAACGCAGGAGACCTGGGTTCGATCCTTGGATCAGGAGGATCCCCTGGAGAAGGGAATGGCTACCCACCCCAGTATTCTTGCCTAGAGAATTCCATGGACAGAGGAGCCTGGTGAGCTATAGTCCATAGGGCCACAAAGAGTTGGACACAACTGAGTAACTAAGCACAGAGGGGTGGGAAGGGGTGGGAGGTGGTAGGGAGGTTCAAGAGGGAGGGACATATGTATACCTATGGCTGATTCAGAAACCAACACAGTATTGTATGGCAGAAACCAAAACAATATTGTGAAGCAATTATCCTTCAATTAAAAATAAATAAATTTAAAGAAAAAATTAAGCTGCTGTCAGGACTTTCATGGGATCATGAAAGCACAGGATTAAGACTCTGTGCTTCTAATGCAGAAGGCATGGATTCAATCCCTCCTAGGGGAACTAAGATCCCACATGTGTGAAGTGCGGCCAAAATTAATAAATACAAAAAAAAAAAAAAATAAGCTGCTGTCAATCTTCTCTGTCCAGAGTCAGATGTCAGGTGACCATATCCATAACCCTAGGGAGGGAATCCGCCTTCTCCAGTAGGGTGAATAGCTGGCGATTAAACAAAAGGATGAACAAGTAGATCTTGAATTACCACATATTCTTTAAAAAAATTAGCACACAAGCAAAAATGACAAAATGTTAGTGCCTATTTAATCTCAATAGTACGTGGATGTCTCCTGGGTTATTGTCTATACATTTCTGCATTTTTAAAAATAGGTACTAATTTAAAAAGAAAGTCAACTTTAAAAACTAAAAAAATAAGTTCCCACTTAGACCTCCTGTCAAAATGGAGCAGAAAATTTCATAAATAAGGCTGTAAAAGATAACTACTAATTAACCAGTTTTTGTTACTATGTTTTGCTGTTCTTGAATTTTTACAGTGAGAAGTCTGTGTCTTAGAAGGAACACTGAATAGTTACTTGCTTTATTTTAATTAATTAGGAATTCTGGATCTATTTGGATAGACAAATTCTGAAGTTTCCTATAAAGCTCCTATAACCATAATTTGACAGATAAATCAATGGAGCAAGATAAAAAGACAAGAAAGAAACAAAGGGAAGTTGCTCAGTCGTGTCCAACTCTTTGCAACCCCATGGACTGTAGCCCACCAGGCTCCTCGGTCCATGGGATTCTCCAGGCAAGAGTACTGGAGTGGGTTGCCATTTCCTTCTCCAGGGGATCTTCCTGACAAGAGGCATACACAAATGTAGCTAAGGATTCATTCCATGATGAAGGTGACATTTCAAGTCAATGAGAAAATAATGGTTTATTCAGTAAAACATGTCAATTAGTATTGTCTATTAGTATTATTATAAGTATTATTAGAAACATTGGTTAACCAACTGTAAAAAATTAAGTTAGCACTCATTCCTTGCCATATACAAAAATAAATAACAGATTAAATGAAAAGAATAAAATCTGAATCAGGACTCAGGTGAGGTTGTGAAAAGATATTTCCACACAACATTCCAAAAGTTGAAACCATGATGAAAAAGATTGATCAATATGGATAAATAAAAATGACTTACCATGTCAATAAACATCACAGAAATTGAAAAAAAAATAGAGTGCAGTAATTTTTTGCATATCATAGAAAACTCTAAATATCAGTAAGAAAGAATGAACAGTCCCAGAGACAATATTCAAAGAGAGAAAGGCAAAGGAAAAAATGGGCAACATTATAAGAAGCAATTATATAATTTATTATGTAATATATATATAATCTATGTAAATATAAATTATATATATAATTTATATAAATATATAAAGAATTATAATAAACAAATTCTTTGTAGCTCAGCTGGTAAAGAATCCTCCTGCAATGTGGGAGACCTGGGTTTGATCCCTGGGCTGGGAAGATCCCCTGGAGAAGGGAAAGGCTACCCACTCCAGTATTCTGGCCTAGAGAATTCCAGGAGCTGTATAGTCTAATGGGGTCACAAAGAGTTGGACACACCGAGCGACTTTCACTTTCATGATAAATCAAAGAAAGCAAGCTAAAACCACAATGGGTTTGACTGCCTTAGGATGTATACATGTAAAGAAAATGAAAATGATATTTTCTTTCGAAGGTGGAAAAGCACCAAAACACTATGGATTTTTTTGTTTTATTTTGCCTGCTGAACTGATATGGGTTAAGAAGACTCATACCACTGTTGGGGAGAATGTGGAAAAGTGAGCACTCTTAGGCATTATGAAAGAGAAAGAGAGATAGGAAATTTGTGTGATCATTACAGGAAGTAATCTGCATAAAACCTGAAGCATGCATATCCTTTAAATAAAACAAATCCACACTTCTAAGTACTTATCTCAAGGCAACAGTCAAATACGTGTAAAAAAGAAAGTGCTACAAATACATTCTCTTTAATGTTGCTTATAATAAGAGAAATATCAGCAATAACCTTTGTAGCTAACGATTGGTTATATAAAACTGTAGTGCTTCAACATGATGAAATATCATGCAGCCACTATAAGCCATGTTGAAGAAATAAACGTATTGATATGTTTAATTTTTAATGATGTATTCTTAAGCTAAAAAGTGTGCCAGTAAATGGCATACTGTAATATGATATAAAATTGTCTATACGCACACTTTATATACCAAAATGTTATTAAAAATTATCCCTTGGTGCTTTTTTCTTCCCTTTGTTTTAGGTCTGTATTACTTAAATGCTTGGAATATGTGATTTTCTAATAAAAAAATAATGAAACAAGGATTTGCAGGAAATCCCAGCAAGGGGAACCTGGGGAAGTAAATTATTACCTCCGATCTTTGGTGTTCTCACCTAGAAAAGGAAGATAGTAATTCCTCTTCCTGGGATTTCTAACACGGTCAAAGGAGACATTCATGATTTCATTCAAAAATCTTGTAGGCCTGTGTCAGGCATGGTTTTATTTCTATAACTACTGGAAATATAACAGGCTATTCAAGTAGATTAAAAAAAAAAAAGAAAACTACCCTCATGAGCTTATATGCTAGTGAGGAGACATATAATAAGCAAAAGAGACAAATAAAATGAATAGTATATTAGATGGTGGAAAATGCTATGGAGGAAAATAGAGGAGGGTTTAGAAAGCAGGGGACCAGGGGTAGGGACTGCAATTGTTAAAAAGATGTTCAGAGAAGTCCTCAGGGTAAAGATTACATCTAAATGGAGCCCCCAGATAGGTAACAGAGCCAACGACATGCCTAGCTGCCTTTCATGAAGAGGAAGTCAAGCGTCCCGGGCAAAGCAAACAGCGAGTGCCAAGGTCCTGAGGCTGAGGCATGACTGGTGTGTGTGGTTGGCCAGGAAGGCATTTTATACATCATGGTGTGCAAATAAACACTATTTACTACTTTACTGTCAATGATACAATATTTATCTCTAAGGTGACTATGGTCTTTATCAAAATGTCCCCCCAAAATAGCACAGACACCTCTCACATTCCATTTTAGAGTGAAACAATAATGAGACCGGGGAGCTCCCTCAACTTCTCCTCTCTCCACCAAAAACCATCCCTCTGTCAGCCTCCCTCCTAACCTTTAACTTCCTAGGAAGAGATGAGGCCCTGGACCAGATGGTGACTGTTGGGATGGAGAGGGACAGACAAATACCACTGAGGGGAAGTCAAAGTGTTTCATAACAGAAAACAGGATAAGAAGCCTCTGGTTTGGGCTTCTCTGTGGTCCAGTGGTGAAGAATCTGCCTGCCGGTGCAGGGGACATGGGTTCAATCCCTGGTTTGGGAAGATTCCACACGCCTCAGGGCGACTAAAGGCACGCACAGCTACTAAAGCCCTCATGCTCTAAAGCCCGTGAGCCACCACAGTGAGAAGCCCGAACACCACAACTAGAGAGTAACGCCTACTCAGTGCAATTAGAGAAAGCCAGAGCACAGCAATGAAGAGCCAGTACAGCCAAAATTAAAAACAAACAAACAAACAACTTTCTGGTTCATTTCTCATTTAGGAAAGTTTCTCCAAACTTCTTTGTATGTATTTTCCTATATATGACATTTGAGGGGGAAAATGGTATGTCATTTTTCTGCTTTGTTTTAATTTAACTGTTTGTTTTCATTTCAGTGCTAAATGTAAATGCATATTCTAGATACTACATGTGGTCATCTCATAACTGGGTATGGCTATGTGGTCTCAGGGACTATACGCACTGTGGGGACAATGTTGAAATTTTATCACTGTGTTTCCAAAACTGCAGTCTAAGAGGAAACTTTGGGCTTCATGGATTCGTTTTAGAGAGGATAGAGGTGGGGTTTTTTTTTTAAATATTTATTTATTTGGCTGTACCAGGTCTTAGTTGGAACACATGGGATCTAGGTCCCTGACCAGGGATTGAACCCAGGCCTCTTGCTTTGGGAGCACAGAGTCTTAGCCACTGGACCACCAGGGAAATCCCGAGAGGGAAGAGTTTTAGGATTTAGGATTCAAGAAACACTGACCAAGGTGTAGATCTGATCAGATTGCTCAGAAAGTCCACTGCCACCAGAAGAAGTCAAAGTTATGCCTCTGGGTCTGCAAAATTCTGTTGCCTCTCGACACATAGGTGGCAAATACTCATCATCTCAGAGGTTGTGCTGTATTATTAATAGTTTCTTATTGCTGTCCTATGTGCTAAATCACTTCAGTCATATCTGACTCTTTGCAACCCTATGGACTGTAGCCCATCAGTCTCCTCTGTCCATGGGATTCTCCAAGGAAGAAGACTAGAGTGGGGGGCCATTGTCTTCTCCAGTGGATCTTCCCAACCCAGGGATCAAACCCATGTCTTTTATGTCTCCTGCAATGGCAGGTGGGTTCTTAAGCACTAGCATCACCTGGGAAGTCCTGTATATGGGATCTTCTTATCGCTGCTATAACAAATACCATAAATATAGTGGCTTAAAACCATGCAATTTTACAGTCTTAAAGTCCAAATGGACTTTTTAATCCAGGTATTAGCAAGGGCTGAATTCCTTCCAGAGGCTCCTCTAGGGGATAATCTGTTTCCTTGCATTTTTCAGCTCCGGGAAGCTGCCCACAGTCCCTGACTCATGGCCCCTGTGTCCATCTTCAAAGCCAGCAATTACATCATTTTGAGCTCTACTCCAGTGGCCACGCCTCCTTCACTAACTCATCTGAATCCTCTTCCCCATCTGTAGGCTCTTCTGTTTGCTCTGAACCCCTCGATCATCCAGCATAATCTCCCCGTCTCAAGATCTGAATTTAATCACATCTGCAAAGGACAGGTCACATATTCACAGGTTCCTGGGTATTAGGACATGGCCATCCAGGGGGTGGGGTGAGGGCTAACCTCTTTACTGGAGGGCCTGAACCACTGACAACCAGTGCGCATGCAGAAAGAAGGATGGTTTGTCCTCTTCACTTTCTCATATTTAGAGTAGACACAGCTGGAAGGTTTGCAGTCCTTCTTGGAAGACAAATACTTTGCTCTAGTTGATAAAACAAGATCTGGTTTGCCCAGCCTATCAGCTAAAACTCTCTGTTGACTGGCAGCTGAGGATAAAGATAACTGGTGATGTTGATAAGGACTCCCTTGTACTGTAATCCTGGAATTTATCCTAAAATCCTGGACACATGGAAGGCAACATTGTCACGTCCCTCCCCCACATTTTTTGAGCTCACAGCAACCCTGACCCATGCCTGCCTGGGCACCCGAGACAAAGAACTGGTTCAGCCCAGGTCCTTCAGTCATCCGGGACCTGGCTGTGACTCCCGGAATTCTTCCTGTGGATAGGGATGTGGTCTCTGACTCGGATCTTCCCCTTCCTCTAGCAACTCCAAACAGCACTTGTAAATGCACAGAATAAACTGGAGCCCAGGCCTCAAGCCCAGACATTCTGACCGGGCAGAGTGGGGCAAAACCTGAAATCTACTTGTATAAAGATCCCCAAGAGGCTCTGGTACCCTCGATGCCATGACAGTTGCTTGGGAATGCTGGACTGGATGTATCCTAGCAGTGATGACCCTGATACTTTTAATAATCTTCAATCTGCTCATGAGCTCCTCCAGCTAAGCCTCCTTACACTGAAGTACAGAAAACAGTGGAAGTCCCCTCCTCCTTCCCCATGCTGTCCTTAAGCTGAGCCTCTTTCTGGTGGCCACACCGTAGTGTTGACTCACGGAGGTGATAGGACACTGAATCATTCCACTTTTCCATCACGCAGCAGCTCTGGAGCCAGGCTTTCCCGGCCCCACAGAGAGCCTTCTGAATCATCCGAAGTGACACCCAGTCCCTGCTTCACACAACAGCGCTACTGCACTGCCTAGCTCCGTGCCAGCTCCTTGCCGGCCATGGCCAAGATGGGAACAAGATACTGTCCCGCTCCTTCTGGGCTCAGGGATCAGAGGGAAGCACAGACTAGCACTGGTCTATCACAACACAGCGCAGGGAGTGCGCCCACGGCTGTCAGACAGAGCGGGAGAGAGCCCACCACCCAGGGCGCTCACTGTCCATCCCCACTCACCACCCACCCCCACCCACCCCATGCACTCCCACCCACTCAGTACCTGCTCTCCATCCTGCACCCACAATGATAAACGACTCTGCATTCTCTTCAACCCCAGCTCCAGAAACAGGCCGCATTGCTGAGTCTCAGCTGGCCTCTCACGGCTGCTGTCAACCCTCCAGGCTTCCAGGAGGGTCCAAAGCCCTTCACATTCCCATGAATCCCTACTGACTTTTGGTTTGTTTTCTCAGCTGTTTGCTTGAAGTCTCCTTAAGTAACCATAAAACAGGCATGTTTAGCATCCTGCTTAAAATTTTTCTTTCTCAAAATCCCAGTAATATTGCAGAGGACCCAGCGTGGTCATCACAGCACATCAGCCTCTGGGAGTCAGAAGTGCTCTCCAGGACCCGAGGGGAGAGGCAGGAAGAAAGATCACAGCAGACAGAGGAACACCAAGGAAGACATGCATGGCAGAGGGGAGGTGGAGGGCTGCAGGCTGGGAGCTTCCGTAGTGCTCTGTTCTCACAGGCCAAGCCAGTCAAAAAGGCTGCCAGGAGAGTTCCCACTGCTGCGAACACGGGCAACAGAGCCCCAGAAAAATCACACTGTATTCGTGCTGGACAAGTCACGTGCTAAGGATGGTATTAAATGGCAGGGGAGGTGGGGGGGTGTCTGTGCGTCTTTGTGTATGGAGTGCAAGTGGTTTTCGAACTTGGATAAAGAAGGAAACATCAGGGCTTCCCTGGTGGCTCAGTGGTGAAGAATCCTCCTGCCAATGCAGGAGACACGGTTTCAATCCCTTGTCTGGGAGGATCCCTGCCTGTCCCAGCCATAGGACACCAGCCATTCCACTGACTCCCCTATATTTCACTCCAAGCTCACACAATAGCTTCTTATTATCTGGCTTCTAATGGGCATTTCTCCCTGATCAGTGAGCACATTTATCAGATTCACTTTACTCGCACTAATCTATTAAGCCAGCAGTTTGTGTCTTATGCATTAGGCCTCCGGTTATCACGCTTTTGCATGTGTGCTCAGTTGTGTCCAGCTCTTCGGGACCCCAGGGACTGAGCATGCCAGAATACTGAAGTGGGTTTCCATTTCTTCCTGCAGGGGATCTTCCTGACCCAGGGATCCAACTCAGGTCTCCTGCATTGGCAGGTGGGGTCTTTACCACTGAGCCACCTGGGAAGACTTGGTTAACCATGGGTCCTTCTCTAAAAGACTGGCCTGGGTATATCAGCAAAGGAACACTCCAGCTAGCAAAAATGACAGCTACACACCTCAATGTGTGAACCACACCAAGATTTAAATCTTCATGAAGCTCTGTCTCAGCAACCTCTGGCCTTTGAGGACAACACTCGATCCTAATGTGCTCTGATCACACACCAGTGTTGTCTTAAGCTCTTTTACGTGCTGCATCCATCAGAACAGACTAGGATATGCTGTAGCAAGACTGTCCCTGGATTCCAAGAGCTTAAAACCCCAATGGTTTATATCTTATCCATGGATGTGACCAACGTGAGTCAGCCAGGGGTTCTGCTCCTCTCCACCTTCAGCCTAGAACCCAGGCCGAGAGGCAGGCCCCACAATGTTTGCAGGATCCTAGTTCCTTGAACCAGGGTAGAATCCAGGGCCACAGCAGTGAGAACTCCAAGTCCTAACCACTGTACTTCCAAGGAACTCCCATGGAGCTTTGTCACTGGAGCAGAAGAAAAGGGAGAACAAAAAGTGAGGCACCTGCCAAAACTCTGAAAGCTCCCAGCCAAACAAGGCACAAGACCACATCTAATTTCAGGGGACAAGGGAGGAGGAAATGGTAACCCACTCCAATATTCTCGCCTGGAGAATTCCATGGACAAAGGAGTCTGGCAGGCTATAGTCCATGGGTCAGACACGACTGAGCACACACACACACAAGGAACCTGAGTCAGACACGACTGAGCACACACACACACAAGGAACCTGAAGGGGAAGGAAGTCCAAAAGGGATTTCCTTATATATAAGTGTAGGTATAACTGATTCATTTTGCTGTACAGCAGAAACTAACATGACAATGTAAAGCAACTACAGCCCAATTAAAAATTAATTTAAAAAATAAAATAAATAATAATTTCAGGGAGCTGCAATCCACCACATTCCCAGAAGGAGAGAGAATGAGAATCTTTATTAGCAGAAGAATAACCATCACACACATGGTGCTGATGACCTCTTGGAGCAATCAGTTCCCAACTTTAACTAATTTAAAGGTTTTTCTTGCAATGAGCCAAAATCTGCCTGTGCCAGGCCATGTTCTAGGCACAATATACAACAACATTTCCCTGGAGAAGGAAACGGCAACCCACTCTAGTACTCTTGCCTGGAAAATCTCATGGACAGAGGAGCCTGGTGGGCCACAAACCATGGAGTCACAAAAGAGCTGGACAGGATTTAGTGATTAAACAACAAATATTCCAAAGTCCCTGTCCTCCTAGTTGTATACTGTGGTTCCATCCATTAGTTCCTGTTGAATCAAAATAACTTTACTCCTTTGTTGTCTCATCCATTCAGTAAGCATTTACTGAGTACCTAATTTCCTGCCAGGTACTGTGCTAGATTTCAGAAGCTTTCAGGCTGAAGAGGACACGGTCTTTCAGGAGTCCACATTGTAGGGGGTTAACTAGACATCAAGGAGGATCAGCTACTAGGATCAGGAAAGGTGGGTGACATGTCAATGACACAGAATTAGGAGGCCACAAGCTGGGCATAGAAAAGACAGAGGAACCAGAGATCAAGTTGCCAACATTCACTGGATCATGAAGAAAGCAAAGGAATTCCAGAAAAAACATCTACTTCTGCTTCATTGACTACAAGAAAGCCTTTGACTGTGTGGATCACAACAAACTGTGGAAAATTCTCAAAAAGATGGGAATACCACACCACCTTACTTGTTTTCTGAGAAACCTGTATGCAGGTCAAGAAGCAACAGGTAGAACTGGTCATGGAACAACGGACTGGCTCAAAATTGGGAAAGGAGTACGTCAAGGATGTATATTGTCTCCCTGCTTACTTAACTTCTATGCAACTACCTCATATAAAATACTAGGCTGGATGAGTCACAAGCTGGAATCAAGATTGATGGGAGAAATATGAACCTCAGATATGGAGATGATACCACTCTTATGGCAAAAAGCAAAGAGCAACTCAAGAGCCTCTGCTGCTGCTGCTGCTACTGCTAAGTCGCTTCAGTTGTGTCTGACTCTGTGCGACCCCATAGACGGCAGCCCACCAAGCTCCACCGTCCCTGGGATTCTCCAGGCAAGAACATTGGAGTGGGTTGCCATTTCCTTCTCCTAGATGAGGGTAAAAGAGAAAGGTGAAAAATCTGGTTTAAAATTCAACATTGAAGAAACTAAAATGGCATCCAGTCCCATCACTACATGGCAAATAGATGGGGAAAAAGTGGAAACAGTGACAGATTTTATTTTCTTGGTCTCCAAAATCACTGTGGACAGTGACTGCAGCTGTGAAATTAAAAGATGCTTGCTCCTTGGAAGGAAAATTATGACAAATCTAGACAGCATATTAAAAAGCAAAGACATCACTTTACTGACAAAGGTCTGTGCGGTCAAAGCTATGGTTTTCTAGTAGTCATGTACAGATGTGAGAATTGGACTATAAAGAAGGCTGAGCACCAAAGAATTGATGCTTTCAAATTGGGGTGCTATAGAAGACTCCTGAGGGTCCCTTGGACAGGAATGAAATCAAACCAGTCAATCTTAAAGGAAATCAACCTTGAATATCCATTGAAAGGACTGATAGTAAAGCTGAAGCTCCAATATTTGGTCACCTGATGAGAAGAGCCAACTCGCTGGAAAAGACCCTGATGCTGGGAAAGATTGAAATCAAAAGGAGAAGGGGGCAACAGAGGATGAGATGGTTAGAGAGCATCACTGACTCAGTGGACATGAACTTGAGCAAACTCCGATGGTGAAGGACAAGGAAACCTGGCATGCTGCAGTTCATAGGGTCGCAAAGAGTTGGACACGACTGAGCAACTGAACAACAACAACAACAAGGAACCACAATATTTCATTTCTGACACTCAGAGCAGGGATATGCACATTCTAGAAAGAAGCCTTCTAGGGGTTCTCAAACTGTGTTCTCGGAGCTGTTAGGGGTTCCAAGACAGTGCTTTAGAAATTATTTTGGGAAGTGAACAGGCTGCCATGTCCCTCCCTCATCTCTAATCTGTTTCAGGTACTTAACTTTCATATAAGATTCAAGTTAGAGTTCTATTCTTAGACAGAAGAGGGGAAAAAAACTAATGGTCTATGGGACCATTAACCACTGGTGGTCCAGTGGTTACGAACCTGCATTCTGGGGCTTCCCTGGTGGCTCAGTGGTAAAGAATCCACCTGCCAATGCAGAAGAAGCGAGTTTGATCCCTGGTCTGGGAAGATCCCATATGCTGCAGAGCAACTAAGGCCACACGTCACAACTACTGAGCCTGTGCTCTAGTGCCCAGGAGCCGCAACTACTGAGATCATGTGCAGCAAATATTGAAGCCCACTTGCCCTAGAGCCCTTGCTCCACAATAAGAGAAGCCACTGCAATGAGAAGCCTGTGTACTGCACCGAAGAGCAGCCCTTGCTCACCACAACTAAAGAAAGCCCACGCAGCAGTGAAGACCCAGCACAGTCCAAAGAAAAATTGATGGTCTAATCTGATGCTCTCTCATTTTATAGAAACATGCAGAAAACTTAAGTAACTTACTGAGGTCATATCATGAGTTAGATGCATGCCAGAGGCTGCCTGCCAACTGCCTCTGCCTGTCTCTAAACTCCATACCCACTCCCCACCCCCTTATTTTTCAATTTATACCAAGTCTGCAGCTAAGTTCCCCGTGTCAATGGGGAAAGCTCATCAGTGGGCTTTAGCGGCACAGCCACAGGGGAACCTGGAATCTTTCCCGGCTACTTTGAGAATACACATCACCACTTGGCAGAAGCAGACAGCAGGGCCTTCCCCTTTCTTCTCCTGGTCATCAAGTCCCAGCTCAGCAGGCGCCAAGCCATAGCTGCAACACTGCTTTCTGCTTCACATTTTTCAGGATCCAAGAAAGGACTTATCTGGGGGCTCCTGAATGAGAACCGCTGGCCTGAGACCAGTTCTGTGTGCAGTGGACAGAGACAGGACAGACATCTTAACCTCACAGGAGCGACTGAATGTTCCAGAAAGAGTATCAGAGAGTTAATAAGCTGCAAAGGCTTTTGGAAGCTGGAAAACCACATCAATTTTGCCTCTAGCATTGGCTGGAGTGGCAGGTGCAGGGGGGGGAACTAAGGCCACACGTCACAACTACTGAGCCTGTGCTCTAGTGCCCAGGAGCCGCAACTACTGAGATCATGTGCAGCAAATATTGAAGCCCACTTGCCCTAGAGCCCTTGCTCCACAATAAGAGAAGCCACTGCAATGAGAAGCCTGTGTACTGCACCGAAGAGCAGCCCTTGCTCACCACAACTAAAGAAAGCCCACGCAGCAGTGAAGACCCAGCACAGTCCAAAGAAAAATTGATGGTCTAATCTGATGCTCTCTCATTTTATAGAAACATGCAGAAAACTTAAGTAACTTACTGAGGTCATATCATGAGTTAGATGCATGCCAGAGGCTGCCTGCCAACTGCCTCTGCCTGTCTCTAAACTCCATACCCACTCCCCACCCCCTTATTTTTCAATTTATACCAAGTCTGCAGCTAAGTTCCCCGTGTCAATGGGGAAAGCTCATCAGTGGGCTTTAGCGGCACAGCCACAGGGGAACCTGGAATCTTTCCCGGCTACTTTGAGAATACACATCACCACTTGGCAGAAGCAGACAGCAGGGCCTTCCCCTTTCTTCTCCTGGTCATCAAGTCCCAGCTCAGCAGGCGCCAAGCCATAGCTGCAACACTGCTTTCCGCTTCACATTTTTCAGGATCCAAGAAAGGACTTATCTGGGGGCTCCTGAATGAGAACCGCTGGCCTGAGACCAGTTCTGTGTGCAGTGGACAGAGACAGGACAGACATCTTAACCTCACAGGAGCGACTGAATGTTCCAGAAAGAGTATCAGAGAGTTAATAAGCTGCAAAGGCTTTTGGAAGCTGGAAAACCACATCAATTTTGCCTCTAGCATTGGCTGGAGTGGCAGGTGCGGGGGGGGGTGTAGAAAATTATATTTGTAAAATTCAAAAAGAACACATCACTGACAAAGAAACCTCTGTCTTCCAAGTATTAAGTGCTATACAACACTTCCTCACCAAGCTCATCAGAAATGCAAATACACTGTTTGATCTATTATTTGCCTGGCAATTTATTTGCACATAGTCTCAGATTTATACACACCTCTCAGACAAGTACAGTAAAAATCAGACTCTTTTTACCAGACAGTCAAGGTTTTCCTTCCAGGTAAGAAAATCTCTCAATCTGTTCATTCTGCAAGGTCCCTCCTCTCTCCTGCACCTCTTTCCTCTGTTGCCTCTAAAAGGAGGGTGTCCAACTCTCCCTACAGCATCAGAGCATCAGGCACCCCACTCTCTTTAACGTCCTTCTCTTATCTAAACTGTCCTCAAAATACTGCTGTGAGGGTGGCATTCCTACAGATATACTGTGGTCACAGCAGCCTGCCAGTTTCTACCTGCAGAGCATCCCAACCAGGGATGCTGGTGGTCACAGGACTGGGAAAGAAGGGTCATTAACCAAACATCTCCATCTGGGTGAGGTGGTGATGACAGCTTGTTTGGTGGAGAAAGGAGTGCATAACCTGGCTCCATAAGCTGCTCTCAAACAACTGGCAACTCTTGATGCCATGCATAAGACCTCATCAGCCGGGCAGCAAAGCTCCCCCATCACAGCCATGAGGGCAGAAGCATGGACTCTGCTCTCTCTCTGGAAACCACCCCTTCCTCAAGAGAAATGGGTTGGAAGCCTCTGAGATAAATCTTTATTGTTTATCGCAGAGACTCTGTATCCTCCAGCTCAGGTCTTCCCCACAGGATCCTTAATTTCCCCTGAAAAGCGCGCCTGAACCAACCATCTTCCCTAGCGTGCACACAACAGTCGAACATTGCTACAGTCTTCCAGCACAACGGTGGTGGAGTGGGCACTGTTACAGTGAAGCTGCTCAAACACAGGGAGCTCCCGACACTCCCGGGAGAGTGGACTAACGATCACTCTGGCTGGATGTGTCAGCCTGGAGGAACGCTCGCGTTCAGAGCACCAACAGGCAAGGAATGCTGCAGCGTACGAGTTAGACGGCGGCGGCGGCCGCGTGTGAGCGCGCGCTCCCCGCCCGCCAGGCCCGGCTTCTGTGTCGTCTGGCAGGTGAAGTTGAACAATCTTATCTCCTCGGGAAAACCAGCGATCCCATCCCACGTCGACGTGACCGGAAATCTCAATTTACGAATTGGATGCACTGGTCGGTCCGGCTCGGGTGGGTACCTGGCGCCTCTGATGTGTCGGGCTTTTTGTACATTAGTGCTGGCCTATTTAACCCTCAAGATACCAGATTCTACAAGGGAATTTTCAGCCATGAAAACTTGCCCCAAACTGCATGGTCCTCTCGCGTCGACTCTCTTCCTGAATCCCTGATCTCTCCACCAGGTCTGGTCAAACCCAGCACCACACACACACACCTTTCCCATCACAGCCCCCAGCGCGGCACCCCGCAGGCAGCCGAGGAGGGGCGGGGAGGGGAGCCCGCGGCCCGGGACTTCACATCCCGCGCGCGTGTGCGGCGAGCCGCGAGCACACGGCGCACACACCTCGCACCGGCACACACGAGCACGCGTGCGCTCCCGCCCCCCGCCCGTCGCCGGCTCTCCGAAGTTACCTCCGAGGCTCCCCCGGCGCCGGGCCCACGCGGCCCTACAGGCTCCCACTTCTTTCCCGCCGTGGTCCTCCCGATCTCAATCGCCGCGCCTGGGGAAGGCTCCGGAACCCGCCAGTCTCCGCCTCCTCTCGGGCACCCCGGGGTCCGCACTCGCAGCGGCACCCCGGTGTCTGGGGCGGCCGTGGCCTCGGCGCCCCGGGTCGGGCTCTGCCCTCACCTGAGCTGCGCCCACAGGGCTGCAGCCGGGGCCGGCGCACCGCGGAGGAGGCGGCGGCTCGGGCTTCTCCCGGGCAACCAGCGGCCGGCACCGGCTCTCATGGCGCTCGGGCTGGCTGCGGCTCCGGGACGCGGCCTCGCCCCCCGGGCGGCCCCAGCCGCGGTCTTTGTGTCTCGGCCGGCGGCGCCGCGTCACGGGCTGGCGGGCGGTGAGCTGCGCGGGCCGTGAA